>JAJHUR010081404.1:5688-18395 GCA_027495735.1 Lutjanus campechanus | reverse complement strand
AAAAGATGTTTTACTGTATGCTCTGAACAGTGTGGGCTGTTTTTTTAAATGTCATAGTTTTATACACTTGGCTCGTCTACTGTAGCAGATAATGGTGTAATGAAAAATGACTGGAAGAAATTTTTAACATGTCCGACAGTACTTAAATAATAAAAGATATTGCAACATTGTTAATGGTGTGGTGCTCATACAGCTGTAGATGATTACACAGTAGAAACAAAGACAAGGTGACACAAACTCCCCACGCTACTGTGCTCTCAAAACTTCATACAATCAACATGTTTGTATTAAAAAGAAAAGCAGCAAAATCCTCAATCAAGACAGCAAAAAGAAAGATAACTTTCTTTTTCATTAAAATTCACACCTGTCACGTGGAAAAATGTGGGGAAAAGAATGAAAAATGAACAACATACTTTTAAGTTTTACTCAAAACTGAAAATGTGTGCTTTTTATTGTCACTTTATTTGGACATTTTACCTTTCACTGTGCACAATGATGTCATGTTTAAAGGTTGAAGATTTGTAGATTGTTTTTAGGGTTGTCCTGATATTGATACCAGTATCGGGAAATGTGTCTGATACTGCCTAAAATGTAGTATTGGGTGTGGGTGAGTACGCATCTATGTACCAATATGACACCAAACGCCGAAATGGGACCCTGCTACTACCCAGCAGCATCCATACACTTTTTTTTTCCAGGATGGCAAGTCATGTTCTGTGACATTTACTCTCTGTATGTACTTGTTCATTTTTAACCTGAACCAGGCTGTACAACGATCACCACAACACGCAGGGTTAGTAATATACAGCTGTTAAAAATAGCTCCAATAAATAATAATAGTCCCCAGCAGGCTTACACTGAGAACAGACTTTTTAGTGGCAGTATCATGTATCCAGCTGCTAAACTTATGAAATAAACAACATTTGCATATTCATAGATTGTAGCTTTTTCAATGAGGAAGGAGTAGATATTATTTTAATAAGTCCTAACAATGTAAATTAACTTTTTTTTGTGAAAAAACTTACACCGGAGACAGATTATTTTATATGTCTGGAGAGGATCTTTTAGTAAACAGTATTTAAGTCTGTTTGATACTCCTTACCTTGCCTGTAATTTACATTAGGTCACATCACACGACTGTAATATTCTTTCAGGTTAGACAGCTTAAAAATGCTTTGTGTGATAAATCCAGCCTCGGCAAAAAAAAGTACTAAAAAGTTACTTAGCCTAGTTAGCCTACTCATGATGGCTCTCCAGAGAAGCTCTATTTTCTCCTCCTTTGAGAAAAACTCATTGGCTGAACAGTAATAGTTTTTTTTTTTTTTTTGAAAAAAAATATTTTGAACACCAGAGAAAAACAGCAGTCAAAACACATAAAAACAGGGGGAAAAAAATCACAAAGATTCCACAAAGATTCATCTTTTATTTCCCGAGATGCATTGTGTGAAAAGTCAACCATTTCCATGCAAATGGTAAACCACAACCCAAACAGAAATCTCCGAGTCAGAGACTGAGCTGTGAAGTGCAGCGCTTCCATAATGCAAAAAAAGTAAAAGTGAACAAGTAACAATTTCACAGCCGACTAAGTAACATGACATCAGCATGAGCCTTTACAGACAGTAATATGTCATTTCAAGGTCCACTGCAATCTTTAAAAAAACCCAAAACATCAGTGTTAAGATTGTCTCAGCAGTAAGAGCTCGTCATAGGCTGCTTGTTTTCATGATCTCATACTGTAATTAATAATTATAAAGTATAGGTTGACATTTATCTTCTATAAATAGTTCACCTGAACCTGAAAGACACAATGAGGCCATCCGGGTGTAGCTTAACAAGCAGGTAACTGCTGTGTAACTTAACATCAGCAAGTGTTGTTCATTGTAACATGTCTGTGTGCCAATCAGAATCCATTTTGGAAACACATTCTATAACATCCATGTCTATAATACATTATAAATATACTAATAGTGGGTTATAATCTTGATAAGACATTAGAGTTATACGCACTCATACATATTCTTTATGCTTTATTACATTCATAACACAGTATGAAGCATTTTTTAATAACTTATAAGATCAAGTAGCTCACAATTGTTAGTCACTCACTGACATTTCTTTTGCAATGGTCATAGTGTGTTATAATTGTCATAGTTGTAATACATTATAATAATTTTATAATGCATTTATAATGAATTGTTGTTATAATGTCATACGTATAATATAATGAATAATGTGAAGTGACTGGATACTTCAAGTTCATGATGAAATAACCCTATAACTTATAATAATTTTGATATTCTATTATGCATTATAACAGTGATTATAATGCTATGAGAATTTTAATACACTATGATATTTGCAAAGAAAATGTCAATGACTGATCAGCAATTATGACCTTTTAAGTCTTTCTGAAATTTTTTGCAAGGATCATAGTTGTAATACATACAATTTAATAGTGCATTATAATCCGTGTTATAATGCATTATAATGTGATTAAAAGTTTCTCTGTGCAGGCACTGGGTGCTTTAAGTGAAGTAATGAAATAACCCTATGACATAATCATTGTAGCCTTATATAGTGCATTATAACAGTGATTATAATGCATTATAAAATGATTAGGCTATTATTTATTACAGCTATGACAATTATAATACACTATGGTCATTGAAAACATTTTACTATGTGACCAGAAATTATGAAGTATTATGAAACTCAACCTTATAAGTCATTCTTTATTTTTTATAATGATCATAGTGTATTATAATGCTTTATAATCATTTATAATGCACTTTATTTGTCATTTATTTGTATTTTATTGTAATGTGATTGTAAGTTACTCTAAATCGTCATTGGTACTTTAAGTGAATAATGACATTTCCTTATGAAATAACCTTATGACATAAGAATTGTAACACTGACAGTGATTATAATGCATTATAATATGATTAAAAGGTATTACAGCTATGATAATTACAATAGACTATGATCCTTGCAAAAAGTGGGTCAGTGAGTGGCCAGCAATTATGAAGCATTATGATATTTGACCTTACAGTTTAAGTCATACAATGCTTTGTAATGTGTTATAAAGCATTATGAACATCTATGAGTGCTTTGTAATTATATAGTGCTATAAGCAGATTATAACACATTATAAGTATGTTTATAGTGTGTTATAGATATGGGGTCATAGAAAGTATTAGCTTCTTTTTAATTATCAATCTGACATAGCATCAAATGACATTTGGCAATTTATTTAAAACATTCAGGACTGTTCGTGTCTTTCATCACAGTTGTCTGGCCAACTGGGAAACCCTGCCTGTGAAAACAAACGAAACTTCCATAAACCTGTGGTTGTTTACTATATTTTACTGCTGAGTCTGCAGCTCGAGCCAACAATGAGCTTATAGGAAAACGTTGACTCTGCATGATCTAAAGAGCATAACGGTGGTGTGGTTTGAACTACTACTACAACTACATAGCCCTTAATAACAGGATACCAGTTATGATGCTTTAACAGACTCCATGCATAGAATTCTGCAACATGTCACTGCACATAACAGGCATTCCCACAAAGTGCACCATTTGGAAACGTAATAAATCTCAGTTCTAGTCGACTGAAGCGATTTCCATTCAGAAACAAGTAAAAAACATGTAGAAGCCATAACAACACAACAAAGTGTTTCTTCTCATTTTTTAAACAATAAATAATTAGCAGTAGTTTTTTTTTTTTTTTAGCGAGCTTTCATCCACTGGATAATAGTACACCACTTGCATCAGTGTGAGAGTAGAGAATGATAGTCATTGCACAACCAAAGCTTAACATTTCACCTGTGTGGTACACATTAACAGGCTGGTGTTCCGTCACGCAGCCAACCCACAATCAGGAACCCTCACCGCACACACACGCAGGAGAGAGGCTGCTTTTCATCTAACTGTTTGCTCAGTGCAACTTTAGAAATGTAGCCCTTGTGAAGAAGCTTTGAAAAATATAGACACTTTCTCCCAATCCTTCTCAAGTCCTGAAAGCCTACTGCCTACCGAGGTATAGAGTAGAGGGCGATGCAATACAATTCATTCACAGTCTGACCAAAGGTAAGTTAAATAAACACTATGTACAACAATCAGGGCCTAGGCTTCAGCTGGCGCTAAATGAGCCATTTGTTGTGCCTTGTTGAGCCATCAGAAGCTTCAGACAGCAGGACACTTGACGGGCTCGAGGCCAAGGTCACTGACGGGGAGTTTTGGCGTCCCAGGGGAATTAGACTTTTTTTTTGGCACTTCTTGGTGAAGTTTTAGGAGATGGGCGACAGGGATACAGGGCACTGCCCGTTGTTGTTCATGATGTCATCCAAGTCTTCGTCGTCCAGGTCCACTGAGGAGGAGAGGTCAGAGGTCAGAAATGTGTTTCTTAACGTAATGCGGTCAAAAGTATCAATACTTTAATAGGACATGTTTGAAAAGTTAGAGTATCAATCAATCATTGTACTGAAAGTACTGAAGCTACTCCAGTCTTTAATGCCCTGCCAAAATTCTCATGTCATGACAAGTCTACTAATCAACTAATGCAAGATACTGGAGCTCAAATATGGTGGTCCACGTCTATTTTGTCCATGTAGAGAGAAGAATTCTCAGTTCCCTTAATGGAATAGTTTGACATTTTAAGACAGTTGCGCTTTCGCTTAGTCAAGCTAATTGTTTCCCCTTGTTTCCAGTCTTTATGCTAAGCTAACCTCACCAGATGCTGCGTGATATCAATCTTTTTGTCTAATTCTCAGCAAGAAACCTAATAAACAAATTTCCTAACATGTTGGAGCAATTTCTTTTAATATTTTAAAACCTCACCTACACATCCCTCCTCCCAGGCTAGCAGTTCCCCCTTGCCTCCAATGCTAATGCTAAGCTACGCTAACCAGCTGCTGGCAGTAGCTTAATATTAAACAAACAGACCTGACAGTGGTGTCAATCTTCTTGTCTAACCCTCAGCAGGAATGCGATTACACAACTTTTCCTAAGATGTCAAACTATTTCTTTAAATATTTTTCAACCTGTGATTACCATCTCTGCTTTCGATGCTGCAGTGTGTGCAGATTAAAGGTAAGATGAGATGGATTTGTTAGTTGCTACTTGTAAATGCACCACAAAGATTGTCAGTTGTTGAGTCTCATTCCCAGAACATCAAATGCCAACACTTTCAGTTGAAAAAAGTCCCACGCACAGCAAAATGATGAGAAAATAAGAAGGTACCGTGAGCAGATGGGGTCTGTGCACACACTAGTACCCCACACACTTCTGGTTGGTTGTGGGTGATGACTCTGTGCATTGCTTTCTGGGAAATCCCGCATAGTTTGATTTTAGGTCTACAAGATATTTAAGATATGATAAGATAACTGAAGACAGAACTGCTGACATTTAGGGCTGCAACTATCGGCTACATGTTGAAATATCTATTTAATATTCACCAAGTATTATTCAAAAATGGCAATAAAAATGCGTCTTCTCGCTCTCAGAGGACAGACGGGGCATGGAGGTAATAAAAAGTTCTATTATTGTTAAATTTCAAAAGCTGGATTATTGATCTCAGAATGATCATCACTGCAGCCCTAAAAACCTTCCATGAGCAGAAAATAAGTAATCACTGTGTGCATTCAGTAGTTTGTACGTGGTCTGTGTATCCATGGTTTACTCTCATCATCCAGCTATTGATCTCAGAACCCTTTGGCTATCATCTGATGACGATTTTGCCTCTAAAAGCAAGGGCCAAGAAGATACATTTTTTCGGAGATTACGTTTCGGCCAATATGTCGCCTCTTTTGCTCTTTGCATGCAACCCGTTGAAACATGATTGGTCAGTTCTTCTCTGACCACAAATGGATTACAAACCAGAATTCCTCCAATACCAAAATCTTGTCGTGTGCCTATAGATTCTGCATTCATATGCACATATCTGTTTATAAAGGTTATCTGATTATCATTTTTAGCATAAAATGTTTCCTTGCAGGATAGGCGATTTCATTTTTTTACATCATAGACCTGCACCCGTATTAACAAATCTGCCCTGAGGACCCCTATATGATTTTTTTTCCCTCAATTTTTTCCATATTCCTAATTACCTAACTTACCAAACAAACAAACAAAAAAAATCCCCTACAAATTCTGCTTTGTCTTTAGCTCTGATGAGCCCTGATGATCCTCAGGTCCCCATTTGGGAACCACACAGCAAATCAGTGTATTCAGTATTTGTTTTTATCAGAAGTATAATAATGACAACTTTTACCCAATATTTGTACAACAAACTGCAAGTACTGATGCACAGAACTATTTGACTAATACGTTGATCGAGGACCGTTTACTGTCATATCTCAGGAAATACAGGTACACATTTCACTCCCACGACAGATTACTTGATAGTGCGTCAAGTTTCAGAATATTACTGATAAAGCATCTGAAAAGTGATGTTGAAATGACTTTTTGCCTTTTAGTCTTTGTCATCGATAGTACTATTTTTTTTTTACAGCTTGTCTGTCTGTCTTTTATCAGTTGGCTTATATATCGGCCATATTAGCCTATCACAGATATTATCAGTCTATATTGGTATATGTTATACAATATGCGGCTACATGAAAACTTTCTTAACAGAACATAATGCAGATTGCTCTCATTTGTTAGCTTTAGAGGCAGCGTTCTGTGTAGGCAAGTTATTTGTAGTTACTTACAATTATTAAAAATACCAGTGAAAGTTTACAGTTTCAGACCCTGATATTTTGAATAAAGTTATTGTTAAATTGTATGATATCCTGCCTCCATTACATATCCTTGTCACAAGTGTTGTGTATTTATGTAATATATAGTCACTGTCAGGCAGAAACCTTGTATGACCAAAACTGGTACTTTTCAGAAAATTTGAAAAAAAACTATGTTTTTAAACTAACTGAATGCTGTTTATTCAAAGTTAGTAGCTCTTTTTAATACTTTCCAATGATGAAATAACAGGGAGGAATGGATTACGCGTAACAGGATTATGTAATCAAGATATAAAAAAAGATACCTGTAATTCATGACAGTTAGAGGAAAAAAGATAACATTTTAGTGACACATTTAGTGAAAATGGGGATTATTAATCAGGAGTAGATTTTAAAAATACATTTTAAAATAAGAAACATACACATTTTAACACTTTACGTATCTCTTAATCTTATAGTTGGTAATTCATGGCCACAAGTGAAAAAATACTTTGACTGGGAGGAGATTTGACTGTTATTTTGTCTTAAAATCAGAGAAGAGGAACAACGTGACAGTGCAGTGACAGTTCTGCCTTCAGCTGTGAAAATACTGTCATCGTCCAAGACTGGACATCTGATTTAAATAAACATTTAACGTTTCAGGTAGGACCAGTCGCTAACGTTAGCTACACAGAAATCCAGTTAGTTGGCTAACCTCTCAATACTACTACTGAAAAAAATATTTGGGGAATTTCAGCCAGTCTACTTAAAGAGTAACAGAAAGTAATCAGGTTACATTGATTTAATATTGTGATACTTGGATTAGCCTACTGATTACATTTTTAACAGGTAATTGGAATACATTTTAAAGTAAACATCCCAAGCCTGCCAACAGTATTGACTTATGAAAAAAATGTACAATTTTGGAGATACAAGGTTTGCGCAGGCCAGCTACCATACTATATTCTGTATAAAGAATATCAGCTGATGTATTGATTTAAAAAAAAAAAAAAAAAATCTAATATTGGTGTTTGCATCAGTCCCAAAAATCCAGTAAAAGTCAGCCCCCTTGTAATGTCGTATGTCATATTTTATGGACCTTTTTCACAGCAGCCACTTTGATATGATGGTTGTTGGGTAAACACAGGTGTTACCAATGATACTAATTAAAGGTTATTGTGGATGTTGACTCACTGGACAGGCTCTGCTTGATTACATGGGATGGGACCTCAGTATCACTGGTAACACCTGTGTTCAGCCCCACTATTTTATATCAGTTTGGCTGCTGTAAAAAAAAGGTCTTCTGTGCAGTTTATTTAAATTGTCAGTATATGTTTGAGCGGAACTCATCTTATGCATCTTTTGTGGGTCCAAAACAAACAAACAGCTTGAACAGGTACAGTCTCTCACCTTTCTTGGACCTTCCGATCTGGCCCAGCTTTGGCGCCCTCTGTCCGAGCCTCTGCGGGTTGGCCCCGCCGCCGTGGCCGTTGACCTGCGGGTGTCCCGGGTTGTACTGCCCCGCCGGGCCGGGCTGCCTCGGCGGCCCGCTGGGCGGGATGAGCTCTGGGATCCCTGAAGCTCCGTACATGTCTACTGGAGGCGTCTTCTCCTCACCGGCCGCTAGATGTCCGCACAGCCCGGGCTTTGTATCGAGTGGAAAAGCTGCTCACTTCCGCAATGGCATTCAACAATGAATGTATGAATTACAGACGACAAAATGTTGTTTGTAACAAAGAGAAAGTCCTCGCAGCCTGTGAAAGAAAGTAAATGACCGAGTCAGAAATAGCTCTCCTGCGTCAGAGAGCGGCCAGCTTCTAGCGAGTGCGCACACACACTTCTCGACTGTTTATACTGAAATAAGCGACGTATTCTCATGTGTTTTCCACTGTTTCCACTAACAGGTGTAGTAAATGCCTTCCTGGCTATTACAATAGCTGAACGGAACTACAATAACACGCTTTCCGCTTGATTTCCTCACTCTAACAAACTGCTTTTCCAGCCGCTTCCAAAACCAACACTAACTGATCGCTTTCTGTGTAATTCTGTGAAAATCCTGTTAAATATGATGAATGTGGGCTCACCTCCTCCTCAGCGAGGCCGCAGTAAAGAGCTGAATCCGGTAAAAGCGCCTTCTGAGAACACTGTTGTTGTTTATCACAGCTCTCTCTCTCCTGGCACAGCACCGAGGAAGCGTCGATTTAAAGGGCCCTCTCGTCGTTTTCTCGGCCTTGGGGATTTCCTCGTATTGTGTCTTGACTCATAGCGGCGGTGCGGACGTCACCGTGCGGCTGATATACGGGACAGTGCTGACACTTCGGATTATACAGCGGAGGTGTGCCAAAGTTGCGAGGGCGCACTGCGTAATTACGCACCTTTAGTAATGAGAGTGACTCAGGAGCCAGCCAATGACAGACCCGGCTCAATAATCCCCCCCCATACATAACACAGAACACATGTAACGCTTTATGTCAGAGGTTCAAGCTCACGTAACTGCACCTGCAGTCCACACAGAAAATAAGGTATTTCTTCCAAAGAAAAGGAAATATATCTGATAGAGAAAAATCAGTAGGGGAGACCGGGGCTAGTTGTAACATTTTTAAATTTTCTTTCATAACCAGAACTTACGGACAGTTTCTGGGAAGTTACTTTGAAAACATAGCAATTACTTCATAGTGGAACCACAGGAAAGATACTCAAGGGAGATTTCTATTTTGATTAACTGTAGCTACTTTAAAAAAGCACTTCAGACTGCTATTAAAAATAAATAAATAAATAAAGATCACATTGACAATGTGCATGTGATGTGAAATTACAACAAAATATAATACAGAAAAGTCACATGGCATCTAAAAAAGCTATAAACCTCAGTAATAATTAGTTGATTGCAAAAAAAAAAAAGCCTGCTTTTTCACAGGTCAGACATAAACCAAAAAATAAAATATATAAAAAAAACATCTCCATATGGTGAAGTGCTGCAGCCTTGGCTTTGAAAATTTGACTCAGTGTGACTTTAACACAGCTTTAATGACCTGATGTTGATGATGATGAGCTTTTATGACAATGTGGAATAAGATCACTGTTCTTATATATATTCTTGAGAATTATTAATACCAACACTGTAATTTCAATTTTTGGTTATAATTTAAATATTTATATACAGTATATGAGAAATGTTTGTAATTTCTGAAATGTTTTGGTCTGTCGTCATTTTTTAAAATTTGCTCAGAAAACATCCTTGAACAGACAAGAATTCACATCTTTTAAAAACGTGTTAAAAACCTTCAAAATGTAAAACTAACAATACCTAGTGATAAGAGAGGTGTAAAAATGTGCCTGAAAATCAATTTTTAATGAAAATGTTGGCCCTGATTTCCGACAACTCCATCAGATTTTTTACAAAACCATGATTTAATAAAACTGGTTAACTATACCCAAAGCTCCTCTGTCTCACTTCCTGGTTTCAAAAATAGTGGGATTACTGCTCAAGCAGTGGTAAACTTTCTATTTCTCCACAAATTCATTAATAATATTGCCATCAGATGTGTCTTAACCATAACATTTCAACTCTGTTGCCCTTCTAAATCAAAGCTAAATAAGAATCATGGTTTAAAAGTCTTTATTTTGATGAGCATTAAAAGAAATCTGAGCAACTTTAAAATATAAAATGGCAGCTCACTATGACTATGCTGTGAAATGAGAAAAGTAACATTTTGTCAACTCCATAAGATGGACCATGTAATAAAAAGTTACAAGGTTTAATTGCCGAGAGTTTGATCTTTTAAAATATATTTTCTCAGCATAATTGAAGAGTAAACATCAAATCCCCCTTAAAATACAGCTTTGTTCCAGTTCTCAACAATGAGTGATATGCAAAGCTAGATTTTTGTATTTTTGTAACACAGCATGACAAACTGCAGGCGTGGGAGTAACTAATTACAAATACTCAAATTACTGTAATTAAGCGGTTGTTTAGGGTATTTATACTTTAATGAGTAGATTTCAAGTCTGTACTTTTACTCATACTTAAGTATGCATTACATCATGTAATCTACTTAGTTACTTTTAAAATCATAGTTGAGTACTAAGTTCAACTTGAATTAATATCCAAACCTTTCATGTGCATTTTTTGTAGCCAGTAAGACTGATCGTGAACAGCCCAGTGAAAACAATGAAAACAAGAGTAAGGATGTTAATGATTAATCATTAGTCGATTAATCAATTAAAAATGTATTCCTGGATATTTAATCAGTTGTCATGGCAGGAATCGCACCTCATTTGACATTGTTTTGTCCGACAGAGACATTTGGTGAATAAGGGAACTTCTTACACCTAAAATGAGAAAAAAATTACAAAAATCACCAGAAAAAAATAGAAAATGAGAAAAAAAACCAACATGTTTTGTGTCTTATAAATTACTAATGATGATTTATGATAACAAAGATAATCGATTGTTAGTGTTTTCCACAGTTGTGACCACAGAGCACAACAGAGCATTAGTTAGGAAGACTTGGAGAAACAGAAACCTATGTTGAGAACGGATTAAACACCAACAGTTAAAAGTAACTAATACTCTGAGCAACACTTTTACTTCTAATTGAATAATATTTCAACTTGAGCTTACTTGAGTACAGATTTTCAGTGACTTTTTCCACCACTGACAAATTGGTGTGCATCTACTTTTAGAGCATTTATTGTCACAAACAGTAGGTTTCCATTTATTATAAACTGACCCCACAGGACAGGCTCAGACAAGACTTGGTTTTAAGGCTCAAACATCACATGTGACGTTGTTGTGCAAATTCCTCTCATTTCCGTGAAGCATTCTGCCTATTGAAGATGTTCAACGATGTGAACCTGTGATAGGACGATAGCGGTTGAACCAAAAGAGCCGGGGATCATATTGATTGTACCTCAGCTGAGACACTAGCTGTTACTGTGAAAGTTCAAGCCAAGTTTTTTTGCGATATTGTGCAACTATATGCATTTTTGTGCATGTGGGAAATGTGTTATCTCCATGTTCATCGCATTTTGGAAAAGAACCCCCCCACCACCACCCAAAACTTGCCAGGACTGATCTGCCTGTAGACCCACGTCAATGTGGGTTAGTATATAACTGTCAGAGTTCGAACAATTTGAACACTTTGTCGTGAACGGAGCAAACGGACCTCCATCATGTCCAGGATCACAGGTGTCACTCTCCTGCTCATCATTCTGGTCAACAACTTCCGTGACAGCGAGAGCATAGGTAAATACAAAGAGACTTTGTATTTGAATTGTTTCTGCATAGACTGTATGTACTTAACATCAGAATAAATCACTGACTGTGCATATAAAATCTACATATTAAGTGAATTTGTATTTGACAGGAAAGCAGTTGATGTCTGATGTGTTATTGTTCCATACAAATGATTTTTATTATTTGTCTATTTCCATTGTGTGCACCTTCACCTCCTGTGTACACACATCACTTCCGCAAGTGCATCAGTCAAAGTTACAGATATTTTGGTTAAAATTTTGCAAATGTGAACCTGAAAACATAGAAGAAGAGCCTGATCTTTATGACACAGGGTCTCCTATTTTCTGCCTTAACAATACTACAGTGTGTGGTCAAGTAAAGCACACAGACATGTATTAAAAGACGTGAGTTTTCAGTGTGAATTTCAGTTAAAACCTCTGCTCTCACTGCAGGAAAAATAAAGTCTCCCTCCGCACTGCCTCCCACAAATGAGACACAAACTAAATTTCGTGTGACCAGAGTTCACATCCGTGAGTGCAGGTGCCAAGGTGAGTGTCTTTCATTTATTTTAGTTAAAAATTTGCATTGGTGTAAGTCAGCTAAATGATAGAGGAAGGATGTGATCATCATAATACAAAATGACATCAAATAAAGCAGACACAAAAGCATTACAAGTGGTCTTTCCTCATTGCAGTTCTTTCCAATGGGAAAAGGTGGTGCCGCTCCCTACGGTTTCCCACAAGCCCTGA
>JAJHUR010081402.1:0-21469 GCA_027495735.1 Lutjanus campechanus | reverse complement strand
GTAACAAGACAAAAGAACAACATAAAAGACGTAAGAAGTCGTAACATACCAGAGGGAGACTCAACCATGGAGAAAAGGTGAGATTCAGTTGTCTTTGCACAGAAACAGCCAGTAGTAATGTCCTCCAGAGGACAACTTTTAACTTTTATATGTTGAGTACATTTCAGAGGCTTTACGTTTTCACCTTTACTTGAGTAAATAAGTTGGATCAGTACTTCTACTTCTTACACAAGTATCTGTACCTCTATTCGAGTAAAGAATGTGTGGACTTTTGCCACCCCTGCCAAACATACCAGAGTCTCAGCAGGCTGCAGCGAGATCTCAGAATTTAGGTCTGACTTTGCATCTCTTCTCTCCTGCCCCTTTCCTCCCTCCCTCCATCCCTCTATCTCATCTCTGACACACTCTTGGACGTCAGTGGTCCGTGGTTTCAATATTCCACCAAATTCCCCTTCTCTCATCAGCGTCCTTTCGGTCTGACAGAACACGGAAAAAGGCTGGACGACCACACACCAGCCACACACACGAGGGCGATGACAGCATTATGAATGACCCGGAAAACCCTAACGGCGGGTGTCTCTGTTTTGTCTCCACAGGACTGTGTACTCAGTGGCGTACCGGCAGGTGAGCAGAGCAGCACCACCTTCGCATTTCTACCCAGAGTGCTGCCCCGGCTGGAGGAGATTTCACTCTCACAACTGCAATCAAGGTAACCCGGAGGGACGTGTGAGGGGTTAAAGTGTCGATTCATACCTGTATTACCTGCACCTGTTGTGTCTAGAAGTGGAAAAGGTACAGTTTATTTGGGGAAATGTGCATATTCATTTTCTCCCTGAAAGTTAGATGAGAAAATTGACACCACTCTCATGCCTGTATGCTATCAACAGTTAGCTTAGCTTAGCATGAAGACTGGAAGCAAATGGAGAGAGCTAGCCTTGTTGTGGCTAAAGATAATTTTATGTGGAAAAGTGGAAAACTAATAGTTCATTTGGAGAAACATGCGTATTCACTTTTTCGCTGAGTGCTAGATGAGAAAATTGATACCACTCTCATGCCTGTACGCTAAATATGATGTTACAGCCAGGAGACAGTTAGCTTAGCTTAGCATAAAGACTGGAAGCCGAGCAAAAGAGCTAGCCTACTTCTGCCTAAAGGTAATGGTATGTTGAAAAGTAGGTATAGTTCGTTAGGGAAACCGGCATATTCAATGTCTTGCCAATATGGCCAAATAATAGAGGATTTAAAGATTAAAAACTAGTCTGAGTTTTGAGAAGTATAAATTTAATCTAATTTGCCAACCAAAAATTTTAAGCTAGTTTTTAAGTTTGATTCAACATAATTTAAAGTTAAATTATGATTTGTAGAGATGCTGGGAGGCAGATTTTAGACAGAGCCAGGCTAGCTGGTCCCCCCTGCCTCCAGTCTCTGAGCTAAGCTAAGCTAAGCTAATCATCTCCAGGCTGTAGCTTTATATTTAGCACACAGTCGTGAGAGTGGTATCAATTTTCTTATCTAATTCATGGCAATGAAAGCAAATATTTCCCGAAAAGCTGACTTATTCCTTTGCATGTCTCTGACAGCTGTGTGTGGACACCCCTGCGATAACGGAGGTACCTGCTTAAGACCCAACCAGTGTGCTTGTCTGCTTGGCTGGACGGGGCACCAGTGCCAAACAGGTAAACACACACACACACACAAATCTACCTGACGCAAGTCTCTCTGAGCTTAATTCACACACATATAAACCCTTTTGTCCTTCTTCTTGTCCTTCTTGTTTTGTCAGATGTGGACGAGTGTAGCGAGCAGCCGCCGTGCGCCCAGGAGTGCGTGAACACAGCTGGCAGCTATCGATGTGCGTGCAGAGACGGTTTCAAGCTTTCCGGAGATGGCCGTTCCTGTCAAAGCCTCCCTCCTCCTCCTCTGCCTCCTCCTCCTCCTGCCACTCCTGCTTCTCCCACCCAGGCAACAGTGGGTGGTCACACAGATGCGGGTAAATGAGCAGCACAGGAGTGTGTTTGTGTGTGTGTGTGTGTTCACATGATTTTGTGTCTTGCAGCAGCAAAGTGTCTGGAGCACAGAAGATAAAGAGCATAGCCAGCTTCGCGGTCCATTATTACTTTTGGTACGCGCTATGCCACTCTCAACTCGTACCGTGAGTAATAATGCACTGCGACTGGTGCCGACTCCAGACAGATGTGTTGTGGTCGGGCCCCCGTGCGGTGAGACTGGGACCGGTTGGGTCTTTGATAATGACTCAGTTTACTCCTGTGAGTCCTGTGAGTAGAGAAAACATCTGAATCTAATAGAGCTCCCTTGCTAATACGGACATATTTTTATCCTGCACACTCCATTAGTCCCCTTAAAAATGTTGCAATGTTGTCTCTTGCTATGAAAAAGTCGATTTTGGCCTGTGAATGCCTCTTGTATCTTAGCAACAAAAAAATACAACACCCAACCATGTCCACAAACATGGTAGTTGACCCCCAGAACCTTTTCATGTTCTCACAGTACAAATACTTTGTTACTGTACTTCACTAGATTTTTCAGGTATCTGTACTTTATTTATCTGACAACTTTTTACTTTAACTCCCCACATTTTAATATGAATTTCTGTACGTTCTACTCCTCACTTTTTAAAACAGGCTTGTGAGTTTTAATGCATATGAGGTGAATTATTGATCATTTTTAGTTTGCATCTCTGCATGCTGCCTTCCCAAAACCACGACTGAAATGAATCTAAAAGGATGCGACAGAAACACATAGAAAAGATGATCCCTTCAGAAGACAAAAAAAGACTTAAAAAGACAGAAGAACAATGTAGAAGACACAACAAGACATAACAAGATGTAACAAGACAAAAAAGACGTAACAAGACCAAAAAGAAGTCGAAGGTAAGAGTAATATTGAGGTAACAAGACAAAAAAGACATAAAAAATCTAAAAATAGGTAACAAGATGAAAAAGATGTAACAAAACAAAACACAACATAAAAGACACGATAAGACATGAAAGGCCTAACAAAACGAAAAACAACGGAAAGCTGTAATAAGACACAAAGACGTGACTAAAGACTAAAAACGAGGTAACAAGACAAAGAACGACGGAGAAGACGTAACAACGATAAACAAAGTAAAAGATGTAACAAAACAAAAAAGGCATAACAAGACAAAAATACTTAAAACAAGATGTAACAAGATGAAAAAGACAACAATACAAAAAAGCAACAAAACAGCAACCACAGAGAAAATGTGAGTTTCAGTTAGCTTTGCACAGAAACTGTGTATAGAAATGTCCTTCAGAGGACTTTGAGTACATTTCTGTCATGTCTGTCAGTATTTCTCTTACTTTTTTTACTCAAGTAAGAGTGAAAAGGGATTTTTTCACTCTTACTTGAGTAAAAAAAGTTGAATCAGTATTTCTGCTTGAGTAAACAGTATGTGTACTTTTGACACCTCTGGCAAATGAAGACATATTTGTATCCTGCGCACTCCATTAGTCTGTTTAAAAATGTTGCAGCGTTGTCTCTAACCATGAAAAAGTCGATTTTGGTCTGTGTGTGTCTCTTGTATCTTAGCAGCAAAATATTACAACCCCCCTCCATGTCTACAAAAATGGTAGTTGACCCCCAGGACATTCCTAGTGTGTGTCAGCATTATTGCTTTTTTGGGAATTCATGCAACATGAAACCTTAAAGAAGACCTCCCTTTTCCTGATTTCTCCCCAAATCTTCGGGGATTTTTGTGAACCTGTAAATCTGAAGGGGGATGCTGTCTCACGTCTCGCAGTCAGAGAACGAAATAGCTCTGTGTAAACGCGAGGTTGCCAAATTTCTCTTCTCGGCTCGGCTCCAAAACCCCCTCCTATTTATCAGTCGAGAAGAAAAGACCAAACAAAATTCACACAAAATGGAACTCCTCAGCTTAAACGAGTCCCGCAAGTAATGTGGAGTCAGCAAAAAAACACAGAAAAACACATGAAGAAAAGCAGGGATGAATCACCAAAATAATTTGACAGATCATTTCTACTTGGTGAAAGTGACGGAGGGTTTATTTATGGGAGCGTGTTCAAGTGCTCGGATGCAAAAGTGCGAAGCCAGCAGAGACTGCGTGCCATTATCTGTTCATACACACACATCAGAGCAGTGCTGATGGAGATCAAATATGTAAACAAACAAGTTTAAAGGAATAGTTTGGATTATTTGATGTGGGTTGTATGAGATATTTATCCATCCAGAAAATCAACAACACTCTCATGCCTGTACGGTAAATATGAAGCTGCAGCCAGGAGACAGTTAGCTTAGCTTAGCATAAAGGCTCGAAGCAGGGGGAAATAGCTAGTCTAGTCCTGTCTAAAGGTGAAAAAAAAAACATTACAAACAAACAAACAAAAAACAACAAGTCAGTGTATTACCTACAGCAGATGCTGGTCAGCAGCCCCCTCTGCTTTGGAGAAGCAAAGAGGAGTACCAGCAAGGAAGCTAAGCAATGTCTTGCTCTAGACAGGGTCGACAACGATCATTTAAAGTATACACTATATGTAGAATATTTCCACTGCTTTACTTTGCCATCAGTTATCTGACGGGAAACCGTCATTATATAAGCCAAATATCACTCTCTCCAAACCAACCAAACTCCAGAGGCAAAATCAATAATTTTACTTTGCAGAACAGAGGAGTTGCTGGTCTGCCGCTGCCATGATCTGCTAACTTGTTTGGGTTATTGTGTGATTTTAGTGTTTTTAAAGGGTTATTTTGGCCTCACTGAAGTTAAAAGAATTAACCAATCAAGGCAGCGATTGACCAGCAACCTCAGTGTTCTGGGAGGTAAAATTACTGATTTTGTCAATGGAGTTTGGCTGAGCAAGAGAGGTTGATATTTGGCTTATATAACAGCTTTTTTTCCATCAGAAGAGGCTGTCTGATGACAAAGTAAAGCTGTGAAAATATACTAAATATAGTGAACACTTAAACTCATGCTGTTTTTTTTAGGTGGACTTTTTATGAAGTGACTAAAATCAGTTTTGTTGCTTGTCCACATCATTTCTTTGCTTAGCTTCTGTGCTCGACTCTGCTTCTCCAAACTGGAGACATGCTGACCACCATCTACTGAAGGTGATACACCGCTTACAGAAACCTCATACAACCCCACTTCAAGTAATTCAAACTATCCCTTTAAATGCTCAAAAACTAGACTCTCACTGTGAGTCTGCCAAGCTGCTGTGGAGGAGTGTTGGACTACATTTGAGTATCTCCATCTTCCTCCTTTTTTTTCTCCTCTCGGTCTCCGTTTTTCACAGCGCTCTTGGCCAACACTTGTGTTCTCATTCCAGCTCCATCAACCCTGTCTGCTGGGGGTCATCACCAGCTCCCCCTCCTTCTTCCCCTCCTCCTCCTCCTCCTCCTCCTCCTCCTCCTCCTCCTCCCTCCTCCTTCTCCTCCTCCTCCTCCTTCTCCTCCTCCTCCTCCTTGCCCTGTTTCTCAACTCATTCTTGTCTCAGTAATGGACCACATCTGGGAGAGATTGAGCCGCTCTAAGTCTGTCTGCTAAAGCACAGCCAGAAAGCAGGGGGTCCCTAATTCTGCATCCCGATCTGGGTCCCGCGCCTGCTCCAGGGACGTCCCCCCCTCGGGTGGAACCAGGCAGACACTTTCCCCCGTAACTGATGCACGTTCACAGGAGGGATGACTGAGCGCTCGTCTATTTCTGGTGACCCCTCTTTCAGCTCGGCTTATTTGGCCGTTCCCATATCCGTGATTATTCCCCCCCTGTGCCCTAAATTCCCCCGGCCTCCCCGCGGCTCTGCAGTCCTCCTCCTGGTTTGTAGTTTAGAGACGTCGTCGTGGCCGTGAATCACTCGAGGAGAGGGATTGATGAGGGCAGGCTGCTCGGAGGAATCTTCTGAGATATAAACTTTAGATCTGTGAGAGAGGATTAAACATCGTTCTCGCCTTTGATCTGTGCCTCTAACCCTCCTCTCCACCCCTCGGTTACTCAGTTTCCACAAATTCAAACACCACAGACACCATCGTCTGATGTATATTTGTAGGGACGCATGATGTGGATCTTTTTCAACTGATACGATAACCAATAAATTACCTGCTTCTCATGGCCGATACCAGTATTATAACTGATAATTTCACATTTTTGTATTTTAAAAATAGCTTTATATAACCTGTACAGGGCTTCTGCAGGTCCTTTAAAAGTCTTAAAAAGTTTCTAATCTAATAATCTGAATTTTAGGCCTTAAAATGTCTCAAATATGAAGTTGCATTAACTTTATTCTCAATTATAAATGTGTTTTGGGTAAAGTACAGACTATAACAATAAAGACTAATGCAAACTGTGCTTGTACTTTCTGCCAGTTTGACCAATCAGAATGGAGTTTTAAACACAGCTGTGCAATAATTAACCCTTTATATTTCTGTATCTGTATGTTTTCTGCAGGAGGAAGGTTCGACCTGGCGGAGAACGTGACGGAGGAGGTGCAGAGCCTGAGAAACAGAGTAGAGCTCCTGGAAAAGGTACACGGGAAACACACATGAACACGTGTTCAAACACAAATAAAAGCCACCTGCCCTGATACCTCCCAGCCTCGCTCACCAGGAACTCCTCTGCTCCTCGTATGATGCTACGATATAAAATCTTTAATCCCCCAAACCAAAGATTCTTTGAAATGCCAGACGCACACGGTGGCTTTTTAAAATTTTTATGGCTTTTATTAGACGTGAACTTGCGTTTGGTGAAACAGTGAGGATTAGCTATTGAAGTATAATTAGATCACATTGATATTTTTGTTTACGAGGTGAGTAATAATCCTTTTTCTGAAAGCAGTTTCCCCTCATTTCCTCTCCTCTTCCTCCCTCCTCCGTGCAGAAGTTGCAGTTGGTGTTGGCCCCCTTCAGCAACTTCTTCCCGCTGTCGCTGGACGAGGGCTTGTCGGAGAAAACCACCTTACTGTCCCACTCCTTCCAGCAGCTGGACCGCATCGACTCCCTCAGCGAGCAGATCGGCTTCTTGGAGGAGCGACTCGGCACATGTGAGTGACCACAGGCTGAACTGTGACTGCTCGGGGCGCTCAGAGGAGGCAAAATCACATTTTTAGCTCAAGACCACTGGAACTTTGTGTCCCAGGGAAGCAGGAACAGTTTTTAAACTTCTTCAAAACGGTCTGTGTAAAAGCTCTAATGTAGCAATCATTCATAATGTAATAAAATAAAATGTCCATATTAATAAAAATCCAATAACATAATAAAATCTAGTATCTTTAACGTAATAAACTTTTTGGCTATGACATAAGTTCAGTAATACAAAGTAGATCAAACTGTAAGTGAAATAATGCATTTGCTCTTAAATCTTAACCTAATTAGTGAGATTTACAGGGATCTATCTGCAGAATATGGCAGAAATTGAATATAATATTCATAAGTATGTTTTCATTGGTGTATAATCACCTGAAAACCTTAAAAAAAAATTTTAAATCTTAGAATGAGCTCTTTATATCTGCAGAAGTTGCAGTTCCTCTTCCATGAAAGCTGCCCCGCCATGTTTCTACAGTAGCCCAGAACAGACAAACTAAATGCTGGCTATAGATATGGACTTTTGCATTTATGCCAGTTTTGCAGGCACCGCAAGTACCTCCTACATGCTTGGAAGGGGAGGGTAAGACATGTTTGCAAACTACATTCTTGCAAATACCATGAGGAGCACAGGAGGAGTCAGATTCCCTGATTTTTAAACATATTATCTGTCCCATGTACTATATGACCAAAAGTTTTTACAGAAGTTACCAACTGCAGCTTTAAGGGAGAAATCTGCAATATATTTACTCCATTAAGTCATGAGAAAATAAGGAAACATGCTGAGTTGAAATACTGATTCCTCCTCCGACAGTATTTGCTCCTTTGAGATTTCTCTTTTGGGCCGGAGCAACAGATTTAGTTTGTCCGTTTCATGTTTATTAGAGTTAAAATCAATGCCACGTGTTTGCTGAATGAGTTAGTGTCTATTTGAGAGTCTAAAGAAATCATCATATCTGAGTTTTGTAGTAATGATAATAATAATAAGAAGAAGTTTTTAGAAGGAGTAGATGTTAAATTCAGCAGTCACTGAGCTCCAAATCTAGAGTGAGTATTTTCCGAAAAGTGGGCTTTTATTTTTAGAATAAAAGGCTTTGCTTTACGTTTAGTTATCAACAGCTGATCAACTTCAACTATAGGAGCCGTCACGTCAATTTTATGCCGTATAGGCTATAAAATAGAGATTCTGACTATTAAATATACCATCTATGGCTCCAACTCGCTGTTTGGACTGCAGTACTCATTTTTGAACACTAGGGCTTTGCGCATTGCTCCTTTAAGGGCAAATATATTTATTCAGTTTGACTGTGAATTATCTGCTGTTTGCATATTTGACCTTTATCGCATTTGGTTTTATTACATTAGGGCCAGTTATTACATTTTGGGACAAATCATGAAGCTCCAACTATGAAAATATTAAAGCAACAATCTTTAATTTATCAGGAATTCAGTGAATCAAGTGAAATCAAATCCTGGTCTCATGGTGTAGAACTGATTTTTATTTAATATGTTGTATTAACTCTTTCCTTCTTCTCCTCTGTAGGCTCCTGCCAGGAGAATTAGCCACCGAACATGGCCGACAACTTTTCCAAACACCTCCCATGAAGTGAATAATGACACAAACCCGCTGGAGATTGTACGCAGTACGAGAGGATGGCAGAAAGCAGAAACAGCCTCAGAGCAATCATCGCACAAATTGTCTGTAACTTTCACTTTTCCTGACGGCTTTATTTTTCTTTTCTTGTTGGATTACTGTCAGATTCTTGATGTTTGTAACTCTACCTGTGGCAGGGTCACTTTCAGCATGACATCATCCCTGTAACTATTGAATCAAACCCCCCCTGAGGGTCAAAGGTCAAGTTTTGTTTCTGTGTTTGTTTTGCATCAGTGCAGCTGTGTCCTCTTGTCTTACACGGACATCTGTATTTATCTATTTAAATTATGGTTACGTTTAGTTATGTCTCAGTGCTCCAATAGACATTTTTACCTAGTTTTGTAACATTTTGTAATAAAAAGTCTTAATCAAAACCATCGCGTGTGCTTTTTAATATGAAAGGATTATTGTACAGTGTTGTTCTGACATGAGATAAGACAAACTGTGCACAAAGCTAACACAACAGTGGTTGTTTCCTGTTGACTTCTCCCGATATACCAGATTCAGTGTGGAAGAAGTATTCAGAGCCTTTGTTTAAATGTGCAACAAGGAGTTTTGAACTGGTTATGAAACAGTCGATTTATGACTGATGCCTCGATATGACCTACACAAGCAAACAAGACCGTCAGTGAGAAGAGCAGAGTAAAGAGCCTGTGTTTACATTTTCCCAGACAGTTACAGTCAGTCATGTGTTAGCCGATTAAAAAGAAGACAGGGGGAGATTTTTATTTAGATAATTTTATTTTTAACCTCATATTTTGTGGTTATGGTTAAAGAAAACACGACTGCTTTTGTCCACAGGAGGCTCCAAAATCAACAAAATATCAGAGTTCCTTGCAGTGGCTTTTAAGGGACAGCTCACCCCAGAATCAAAAATACGTATTTTTCTTCTTGCCTGTGGTGCCGTTTGTCTGTCTAGACAGTTTTAGAGTGAGTTGCAGAGTTTTGGAGATTATCAGCTGCCTTCTCTCCAGTATAATGGAATTAGGTGGACACTCGGCTTGTGGTGCTCAAAGTGATCAAAGTTCTTTACGAACACAGGCAGAAGGAGAAACAGTCCAACAGAGCAGGCAGTGAAATCATGCATATACCCAAGAAGAGATCAAGATTAAAACAATGTGTAATACAAAAAACAAATAGAACAACCATTAAAACAGCAATTTAAGTCTGATCAAACACTTAAAGAGAAGAGGTGGGACTTGATCTGTGCTTTGAACGACCCAGTCGAGGGGGTAAAAATCTGATGTGGTGCAATTCCTCAGACTGGGGCTGGCAACTGAGACGGCACAGCCACCAATGAGTTTCCACCGAGTCTGTGGGACGACGAGAAGTGACAGCTTAATACTGCATTACTGGTGTAAGGGAATAAAAAGTGGTATACATAAGAGACATACGTACATTTAAAAAGCACAACAGCAAAGTCTCTTTCCAGTGACTATGACCCGTTTGACAGTTTAAATGCTAAAATAAGAAAACCTAAATTCTGAGTAGAGTGGTCATTTTCATCCAACAAGGGACACAATGAAGGAGCAAAGTACCTGGACAGATTAGTCTCATCCATTTCCAAAACTCAACTACTCACCCCAGAATTTTCTAGCAGCATAAACAGCTCTACAGGTAAGAAGAAAAATATGTATTTTTGATTTTTCGGTGAACTGTCCCTTTAAGTAAATGTATCAATACCACGAAGTTTTAATTCAGTAAAAAATACATGCAGCAAAATGTAAATATAATATCACAAATACTCATTGTGCAGGACAACCTTTTAAGTGTTTTAAAATTTTACTTATTGATGCATTAACATGTAAGCCAGCATTTTTATGTTGGCTGATCGAGCTGGA
The DNA here is from genome assembly GCA_027495735.1 of Lutjanus campechanus. Classification (NCBI taxonomy): domain Eukaryota; kingdom Metazoa; phylum Chordata; class Actinopteri; order Lutjaniformes; family Lutjanidae; genus Lutjanus; species Lutjanus campechanus. The sequence goes on along the minus strand of JAJHUR010081402.1, from coordinate 10,900 downwards.
GCTGATTTTTAACTTTTTCTTTGGTCAACATGTCTTTCTTTATTAAGTGAAAAAAAAAACATTATTTCAACCTGTTTTTTTGTTGTTGTTGTTTTTTAAACAGAAATCAACTTGTTTTAAGAATATTTTTAAAAATTGAGTGCAAGAATCTTAAAAGACAGATTAATTTTGGCATCAAGAAAAATTTATTATTTTTTTTTTTACTTCAAAGAAAATAAGACTTTTAGGACTCAGTAATTTCCTGGTAAAATGATAACATTTTGCAGTATTTTCACTATGCAAAATGTTATCTACAAATCTGATACACAGTAGTATGTAGTGAGTAGTGAGACTATAATTAAATTATCACAAGTACTCACTCAAGTAATCAGAAACGCATTTAAAAGCAAGACTGAAGTTAAATCCAACTTTATAAAAATAATATTAATTTCATAATTCAAATTTTAAGAGCTCTAAAAATCATATTTAATGTTTTAAGACATTTTAAGGCCTAAAAATTCAGATTACTGGATTTTATATTTTTATAGAAACTGAACAGACATTTACTCTGCAAGACGAAGATTTTTGCAGTGTTATTATATTAATCTACAAATAAGCATGAAGGTAAGTACAATATTTCTCTTATGTAGTACTGTAGAAGTACAAAGTGGTATAAAATGTAAATACTGAGTAAATATACTTAATTACTTTCCACCACTGACTGAAATATAAATATAAATCAACCACTTAAGAAAAAAAAGAATGAAACTTTATTTATTCTTTTGCAAGGCATTCACGTTTACCCAGAATAGGTGAAATCAAGAACACTACATCATCAATATTAACCAGATACTATAATGGGCGTCTATACCATGTGTGCATATTTACACACACACTCACACGCACGCGCACACACACACACATACAGTAAGGGACCACACACATACAAGGCTCTGCAGGATGTCAGCTCTGCTTCTCATATCCGTCTAAAGCTACCAACAATTACACTTTAATAGCTTTGGTGAAAGTCAGAGAAAACTTGAAGTCCTTTTTTTTTTTTATTCTTTCCACCCAAACTCAGCATGAAAAGTGCTTTATTAAGGTTCAGAATACTTTGAATCTTTTCCAATATCGTACATGTGAGTTCGTAAACAAACTGCTCGAGAATCCACCAGCGGGGTTTGTTGCAGAGCCTGCGAGCCACCAGTTCAAAGCTCAGGACACAAAGCTTACAAATCACACGTTTGTATTACAAAATAATCGAGAAACTGAACAGGAAATAAATGGATAAAACACTCCATTAGCAAGATGTATATGGTATAGTTCATATTTTGGAAGAAATCAATTTGGTAGAGTATTTTATAACATTCAAACCACTTGCTGCAAAAGTAAAATCGGCTCTTACAGGTAAAAAACAAAACAAAAAAAACCGTCAATAAATATATTCAAACTACGAAAAAATATACATAATTTGATTAATTAGATTTAGTAGGGGCATATATTCCATACTGGCCTTAAATATAAGTGAAGTCTTGACCATCATGTGTACTTAAAGGGATAGTTTGGATTATTTGAAGTAGGGTTGTTTGAGGTACTTATCCATAGTCAGTGTATTAGCGCAGAAGCTAAGCAATGATTTATAATACTCTCACCAATTTATCTTGCCATCAGACAACCATTTCTGATGGGAAACCGCCGTTACATAAGCCAAATATCGTTCTCTCCCAACCAAACTACATTGGCAAAATCAGTAATTTTACTTCATGGAACACAGGAGTCACTGGTCTACCGCTGCCTCCATCGTAACACCTTTTCTAAATCAGAAGCATCACAACTTGGCAACTTCTTTCACGCAACTTTGAAGCGCTGTCCGTGCATTTCAAAGCGTCCAGCAGCAAATGATCAACCCAACTTTCTGTGCGGTTTTCCGTCCGATATGTGCGAATATTCCTGATCTATTTTTCCATCAACATGATGCATAAGTTTGTGGCAAAAATCACGGCAGTGCGTGTGTGTGCGCGTGGAGGGAGTGGTCGAGCGATAAAGAGAAAAGAAAGAGAGCGTCGGTGGCTGCACTCAGAGCAGGGGCATTTAAGTTTAGCAGTTAAGTTGTCTTGTGGCAGTAAATGTACAGTTTGCCCATAAATAAACACTGCAGAAGATGTTCAGTAAGTTCAAATGTCTTGCTTCCCAGCAGTCAGGCAAAGTGAAGAGAGTCTTCAATAATCGTCTCTTTTTTACCAAATAAGCTCCGATTCTTGAACCAGGTCTGTTCAAGATTTTTGAAACCTTGTAGCTATTTCGTTCTCTCTTGCTCAACCAAACTCCATACATGAAATCAAGAGTTTTACCTCACAGACCAAAGGAATTGCTGGTCTACCGCTACCCTGATGTGTTAGTTTGTTTGTGTTGCTGTGTGACTTTGGTGAATCCAAACTAACTTTTTAAAACACCAAGGTCACTCAGGTAGACGAGCAACTTGTGTATTCTGTGAGGTAAAATTACCGTTTTTGCCAATGGAGTTTGGTTGGTTTGGAAGGAGCGATATTTAGCTTATATGAAGGAGGCTTTCTGTCAGAAAAGGCTGTCTGGCAGCAAGATAAAGTGGCCAAAATGCTCTAAATATAGTGTTAACTTAAACTGATATCAACTATTTTTGGTGGACCTTGGCTTCCTACACCGATACTTGTGCTGCTTCCCAAAACTGGGAGCGTGGCAACCGCCATCTACTGTAGGTAATACACTGACTATGGTTAGGTAGCTCATACAACTCCACTTCAAAAAACCCAAACTATCCCTTTAAAGCTGAGAGCCCAGCAGGCATCACTAAAACTACTGTTGCACTCAACTATGAACAGCAGTGTACAGGTTTAGTACCAAAGTATTGATAAATCCATTCACAAGATGATCTCCTCAGATGGTCTACGTGTACAAGAAGTCTAAATTTAACATTTAATGGTCAAATAAATAATTTTTCCTAGATTTTATGTATCCAAGACAACATCCCACTTTAATACAATAACTTTATAAAATAAAAGAAGATGCAATTACACGGATATCCTGAATGCTGAAATACATTCTCAGATGGTGTTTGATGGGCAAAAGCGGCGAAATAAGTGATTTTGCAAACAGTATTTCATAAAGGCAGTGAGCAACGTGAAATTTAAGACCCGGATGTAAACTAAAAAACAGCTCAGTCAGTTCTAACAGGTTAAAAGTCACTGTCAGCACATAATTATTACAAAACATAAATCTGATCATCGATCAAGAGCAACAACGACAACCAATCAAACTTAAGGCCAAAATTCCCACAACTTTTTAAATAATCTAATATTCTCTTATGAGGTTAAGTAATAATAACTGAATTAGAACATCACAACTAAAACAATGTTATTAACTTTTATATTGATATAAAAAAAAAACAGGGACAACCCTTACACTCTTCTGAGATGTAGACTTGAGAAGGTTTGTTAGTAATTCGAGAATGTTCAAGTTAATCAGAACAGATAAAATCAGTCACAGTTCTACACAAGGTTTACCCTCTTCCTTACAGCAAGAACTACCTTATTTCATTGGTAAAGGGAAATTATGTCATTGGTAACAGGGAATCAGTCAGTGTATGGCTGATTAAGCAGGTCACAGAGGCTGTTAACACCTGGTATTAACATGTTTTCCTGCGTGATCCGATCACAACAGTATACATCACTTTCGTCTGGTGAAAACAAGCTGTACAACAGTACTGAGTGAATGTCATGTGTGCTGATTGTAAATATACGTCCCTACTCTAAAACACCTGATTTTTGAATGGAGTTTGGTTTAGCAGCCTGTCCACTTGAAAGACTGCAGGAAGCACGGGATATTTCAACTTCAATAATTTGCATAAATCAAGCTGAACCATCTTCCAAAATTTCACAAACACAGTGAACGAATACTGGCTACTTCTTGGCTGCCTTCTTGGGAGAAAGTCCTTTAAAAAATGCCCAGTTTTGTGAGTTGTTGAGTGAGGAAAAACTTTACAAACTTTGTGCAACGCTGTCTATCGTGCCCTCTTGAAAATTCGGCATTAAAACGCAATCATTGGGTTGTTTCTTTCCTTGTCAGTAGCGGCCATTCCTGACTGAAGGGTGTCTCTCTGCTAATTTCACCATTTTTCACGAAATGAAAGAAGGTTATATTTTATTGATGGTAAAGATGTCAAATTTTACTAATACAATAAACAGTAACAGGTATTGGCTACTCTTTTATCACCGGTGGAAAAAAATTCCCAGACTTCCTTAAGAAATTGTGCACTTTTGTGAGTTGCTAAGTGAAGAGAAACTCAACAAACTAATGGTATATTGTGAAATAGTGAAACATCGTCCATAATAAACGCATCATTTGTGCCTTCTTGTAAGCTCGGCATTAAATGCATTACAGATTTATTTATTTCCTTGTAAACACACCCAGTCGCTGCATCGTTGTACCGGCAGCTGTGTCTATCTTAAGTGTTTCTTGCTCGCCAAAAATTAGTAGCCATTCGAACACGCTGTTTCAACCGATCTCACTGTTTAAATAAAATGAAAGACAACATAATTAAATTGACGGTAAGTGTGTCAAATTTTATGAATATAATAAACAGTAACCAATATAGGCTACTTCTTTGTCAGTGTGGACAAGGACCCCAGACTTCCTTTAAAAAACACCTAATTTTGTGAGTTGCTGAATTATTGAAACTTTACACAACACTGTCTACAGCAAATTCTCATTCATTCGTGCTTTCTTATAAATTCGGCATTAAATACAAAACATCAAGTTGTTTCTTTTCTTGTAAAAACATACTGTCAGTCATGGCATCGTTGTACCGGCGGCTTCTCCTGTCGAGAGAGCATGTGCCAGAATAACAGCAGCAGCAGCAGCTGTTTGAACACACAGTGTCAACCAATCTCAACATTTATACTAAATGAAAGTACAGTACAGTATCCAATATAAGCTACTTTTTTGTTTCCCAGACTTACTTAAAAAAAAGTCTACGAGTTGCTCAGTTACAACAAAGCCACAATCATTCTTCTTGTAAAGTCGGCTTTAAATGCAATGAATTAAGTCGATTCTTTCCTTGTATGCAACACTGCCAGCTGCCAAAAACATGTCAAATTTTACAATTACAGGAAATAGTGACCAATATAAGTAGAGAAAGTCCCCAGTCTTCCTTAAAAAAAGCCCCATTTTGCAGGTTGTTGAGTTAAAAGAAACATTATAAACTCCGTGAAGCGCTGTCTATGACAAATTCTTAATTATTTTGACCTTCTTATAAATTCGGCCTGTTATACATGAAGTTATTTCTTCCTTTGTGTCAAAAACCTTGTGTCCTTTTCTCTCGAACTGTGCTGGTGTACCTACGTGTTTATTTGTATGTAGAGCAGGAAACTGGTCGCTCAAGATGCACGTGGAGTTGCATTGTAATTCCAGGTGTGAACTCGCATAACAGAGTCGACTCGTGATCTGATCACCTAAGTCACATGTTAATACCAGGTGTCAACAGGCCACTAGTGAGATAATAACAGGCTTACATCGGAAGCTTTCTATAGACTCTTCTGTCATGGCACAGCAGGTAGCTTGCACTTTGGAGCAGTAATAAAACAGTTTGACATTGCACAATATGAAATCACCTTTTTGACACATCTTAAATAGGTTCACTTGTGAGTTCCGTCCGAGTAGCAAAAAAAACATGTGATCACCTCTAAATAAAAAGCAACAAAAAAAGATAATCCGATGTAGAAATAAATAAAAACAACAACAACAAAAAAAAGAACAGAGTAAAGCGAGAAGACACTTGCTGCTCAAAGCTGCACGCAGGTTATTTCTAATCTTTTGGAGAGACGAACTGAAAAAAAGCACGATGATACACCAACAATGCACAACATTGAAAACTGATCAGTCTGCTCAAGTCCATTAAATCAGTACAGATGGGTGCTATTGTTATACACTGCGTCTTGTGACGCTGAATTCCTCGCTTTCTGACATCATGAAGCATGTCATGGAGCTATTGGTCATTGAGTTGAAGAACCAATATGGATACAAGAGTTGAATTCATAAGCGACAGAACCAAAGAAGTCCTCGGCCGACCGGTGTCGAACTCTCACCTCTGCACACGCCGACTCCACCGCTCGTGGAGACCCCGCTCCCTTTGTCTTTAGGCAAGAAACTGGAATGCAGAAAGGGGGAGAGCACGCGAAAAGGAAAAGGAAGGAAGGGCTGCTTTGAATGTGTGTGTATGTGTGTGTGTGTGCATGTATGTGTGTGTCCAAAAAGAGCTAAAACAAAGGCAGCATGAGAGGAAACAAGAATATCCAGATATTTATGAGCAGAAAAGAGAAAACGCCAAGGTTTGTCTGCAAAAAAAATAGAAGGAAAAAGGCTTAAAAAAAAGTACAAAATGGTGATAAAGTAAGACAATAATAAAGCTTCCAAAGCAACGATGAAGGTGGACAGAGCCATCCAAAAAGGCATGCATGAAGAACAACACACATCCATACTGTTCGGCTTGCCGTCCGTCACTCCGCTCACGGCGTGCAGCTGCAGACACAGTGAGGGTCGGGACTGACTGTGCTGTATGGTTCAGGCCAGAGGCGGACTGGACCAGGCGTCAACTAGACAAGAAGAGATTTCATGACAGAGAGACCGGTGTCATGTTGTTTCCTGGCCAGGTGATGGGACGACCTGGGGTGGGGGAGAGCGGGGAGGTCTGGGGAGAGGAGGAGGAGAAGGAGGAGGAGGAGGAGGAGTAGGAGGAGTGGGTCTCAGACGGGGGACATAGGAGGAAAAAAGAGGGGGGGGGGGTAAATGGTTAAGTGTTCAGTGCCTCAACGGCCCGTTGCTCTGGGTTACGGAGTCAGAGACGTCCAAGAAGGCAGAGCGCATCACGTTGAAGGATTTGTCGGAGAGGGACGACACATCCTCGGACGTCATCCCCTTTGTCTCGATCTTTGGGAGGATCTTCAATCTGATGATCCCTGAGGAGTCACAAAACTTTACTGTCAGACGTCTCACAGAACATCCAGGCAGCAAACAGACACAAATCTCATGCACAACGATAAAAGAAAAAAAAAATTGAGGACAATCGAACTGAGTTACCTGATTTGAACTGCTTTTCTTTCCGTAGGTAGAAGCTGCTGTAGGAGGAGAAAACGACGGGTATGATGGGAACCTGAGAAACAAACAGAGGAAAGAATCAAACACGCCATCCCAGAATACTACAGTGATCAATCACTTTTATGGATCGAAAAGCTTGGGACAGAATCATTCCTATACAAACGCTGTTTAAATAATTTACTCAGAGTAATCGAGCAGTCAGTTTACAGCGTCATTTTTAAGACTTGTCTCCATGACAACATAAAAAACATTTAAAACTATGATAATTCTATGTTTTTAACCCGTCTGCGTCTGGCTGCTACCTCAGGCTGCAGCACAGTGAAATCAGAGCTGCACGATATGGTAAAAAAATATGTCTCACTGTGAATATCTTGACTGAAATTGCGATTGCAATGTGCAATACGATAAGAGGGAACGATAATTTTTGCAGCACAAATTTCACTTCTAATCGATTATGAATTGATTGTTTGAATTAATCGCCAACTATTCTGAAAACTGATTAATAGATCTGAGTAATTTTTTTTAGCTGATTTCAGCTTCTTAAACGTGAATATTTTTTTTGTTTCTTTACTACTCTGACAGTGTTCTGGAGTTCTGAGTAAAACAAGACATTTGCAGATGTCATTTTGGACTTTGGGAAACACTAGTTGACATTTTTCACCATTTTCTCACAAATAACTATTAACTGACAGATGAGTCTACTATGAAAATAATTATTAGTTGCAGCCCTAAATCTAGACAACCATAGATTAGCAATTTCACCTGAAATGAATGGAATTAAAATCAAATAGTTCAGGCTGTATGTGAAAACGTATACTGTAGATTCTGTGGGTCTTGTGGTTTTGCAACTGCACACTGTATGTCCAGAGGTAATGTCCCTTGTGGACGTTCTGTTTCTGATCTGGTATGTATCAGGTACTGAACCAGTATAGCTTCAGTCTCAAGTATCATTTTGGTATCAAGTATCATGATACTAAAATTGGTACTGGTATCAAAGTCAAAGTTTAGGTATCATGACAACACTAGTCTGTTAAACCCTCAAAATACAGGATCATTTGGGCAGATGACAGTCTGCAATTGTCAAAAGGGGCAAATTGGACCCAAAATCTGTCCGATTAGCCTCTATTGTGGGGTCAGCGTGAAGTAATCTGACTCTTCAACTTTACATTTGACCCTTTCATTCTTTCTCCTCGGCCAAAAGATGAGAAACAGCCCGACAGAAATGCTTGACTGAACCAACGTCACATTCTCACTCTCTCTCTCTCTCTCACACACACACACACAATCAGCACGACTCTGACTCTCTGACTATCTCCATCTCCTCCACTGCTGCTAATAGAGGCCGAGTTGCTCTCTCGAGGCCCCCCAAGTGGCCCTTCAACAGGACTGGCTGAGCCAAACGTGGCTCCCCCTGGGGGCTGTCCTGCTTCCACTCAATCTGGCCGGCTGGGTACAGATGGAAAGACTGCGATGTAACTCGTCAGAAGCAAACACGGAGAGAGATAGAAATAGTCTACGTTCACACAGGAGTGGTCTCAAGTGTAAAGCAAGGCCAACAGGGAAAACCAAAACACAGACTGTTTTCTCCAGACCTCAAATATTCTGCCACCTCACGCAAAAACACATGAAGAGCACCTCCAAATCATCTGTTAACATTCAAACACTATTCATGTATCATATGAGCAGACTCCTCACATTTAAAAAACATCAATGTGTCTGCTCCAAGGAGCAGCAGGGCTTTATTTTTCTAGTCTCTCGGCCTCATCTGAACCAAACTGATATTAAAGGGATAGTTCTTATTATTTGATGTGGGGTTGTATGAGGTACTAGATGCCACTTCGCACCTCCGCCAGTTTGGAGAAGCAGAGAGGAGTAACAGCATAGAAGCTAAGCAGTGTACTGATGCGGACAAAGTGGGTAACAAGAAGTATTTTAGTCACTTAAGAAAAGTTCACCTTAAAAAAAGAAAGACATCCTCAGTTGAAGATTTAGCTTATATAATGATGGTTTCCTGTCAGAGAAGGCTGCCTGATGGCAAAGTAAAGCAATAAAGATAATATAAATATAGCGAACACTTACTGATATTGATTTTTTTTTTTTAGGTGGCTACAATATCTCTTGCTGACCGTGTCCACAGCAGTTCATTGATTTGCTTTCATGCTGGTACTCATCTCTGCTTCTCCAAGCTGGGGAGAGTCGCCACAACTGTAACATTTCACTTTTCACTCATTTACTCAAGACTTTTTGCTTAAACTACATATTTAATATCTTCAGGCAAATGACCTTCATGTGTCTGCTGTCATAAACCACCTGAAGGTCTTTCAATAGATGAAACAAGTTGTGAGTTACCAGACGAAAGCAACGGCATCAAACCAACAGTTTTCATGACAGATCAACAATATTTCAGTCAAGCAACTGTTTTTAGGTTTATTTTATAACAAGGATGTGATCAGATCATGTAAAAAACAAAACAAAATTATGTGTCCTTCCTTGTTGGCTGTACATTGATCACACCTGTAATCAATTTGGCCGACTTGATTTATGGGAGTTGTAAAAATACTATACGACCCCAATTTGATTCGGAATAAACTGAATGACTTCTGAATGACTTGTCCAATAAGAGCTCTGCTATCCTGTCCTGGATAATAACGGAATGATAATGTGTTACAAATGAGCCGCTGGTCGTGCGCACGCTTTGGCGTTCCTTACAGACCAGGACAAGCAAGCACGACACGTGAAAACTATGCTAACTGCTGAAGAACAGATACATGAAGACAATCATGTGGATTTTAGCTCCACAACATACAAACACAACTTTTTATTTGAACCCCCTAGATCTTAATTTTTTACTGAATTTGTGCTGAGCTGGTTTTCCAGCTGCTGTTGATGAATCCTACTGATATTTTTCGGGGATGTTTAGTACGACACTGATGTGATGACATTTATGCAGCAAGAGAAAACATGCGTGTTGAAACTGTAACACGTTACAATTGAGGCGACTCTCCCCCACTTCATAAAAATAATCCAAACTATCCCTTTAATCTTTAGCGGCAAGTTACCAAACTCACACACAAAATTTTTGCCTGGGGTGAACCAAGTTGCGGTTCGTCGCCAGTTCTCATTCAACAATGACGTTTTTATAATTCATTCCACCTGTCTGACCCTGAGCGAGCGCTACGAAGCATCAGCTCGAGGGCAGAGACCTCCCACCTGAACGCCCGCACGCAGAGAAGCAACTCATAAACACACGCAGCCGAGCTGCCGATCACTCTGGAGTCAGTCTGTGTCGGGAGCAGCGCCTGCTCGAATCATTTGGTGCTGAGGAGTTGGGGGAGAAGTTGCGTCACGCACAGCAGAGGACAATTTCAGGGGTGATCGAGACAGAAATACCACAATGAGGCTGCTTATGTGTAAACACATCGAACAGTTCTGACCATTTCAAAGCATTCCCGCTAATAACTCTGGCTGATTCTGTGCCGTTTATGCATGCAACCATGTGCATACTGGATATGGTTAAGTCATAATGTTGCCTTGCGCCAGATAAGGTTGCTAGCTCCCCCATGTGTCTAGAATCAGCACACTGCTGGCAACTTTACCCCTCTTTCCTTCAGGAGACAAAGGTTGGCAGGAACACAGCCTGTGTCATCACAGCCCCTTTTGCCAGCAGGGTTATAAGTGAATGAACAGGAGGAGGGTGTGAATTACAATATATCTGAAATGTTCACTCAATTCACATGTGTATATGTAAGGGACAGGGAGTATAGCTTACACTTGCTCTACTCAGAGCACAGAA
>JAJHUR010081400.1:0-10694 GCA_027495735.1 Lutjanus campechanus | reverse complement strand
ACACACACACACACACACCATAAAGACATATTCATAATTCTGTTATGTCAGTTAAGCAGTGAGAATTTCATGATTTTCCTGCAGACCTATTTCCAAATGTGTGATGTCTCATCATCCTTCACTTTTCCATTTGTGGTGGTTTCAATCCACCATGGATGAAAGTCCATTAACTGGTCCACAAGTGAGACAGAAATTCTCCTTCACAGGCGGACACTTTACTGTAAGTGCTGTTCACTTTCAGGTTTTAATTACTCTGGATTACTATTAGCCGTCATCACACTACATACAGAGATCTGTGAGGACTCCATCACACAGGTATTTTTAACAGACAGGCCCACCTTCACGCTGCTACAATAACTGGGCCTTAATGACTAATGCTGGTACAATTCACACACACACACACACACACACACACAGTGTTAGCCAGTAGTGCCAGAGAGTCCAACAAGCTCAAACACTTGAAGCTTGAGTCTGTGGTAGACCACAGAGCACTGCCTTGCCATGCACCCTCACTGACATACCATCCCCATCGTGTCAGCCTAATAACGGGTGTTTCTCCTGCCAGGGGCAGAGCCAGGGAAAGAACTGGTGGGTGGTGGTGGGTGGCGGTTTGATCGCTCTCTTTACCCAAAAACACTCACTCAGCTCTGCTTCAATGAGCCTCTCTGTCCTGTAGAGTGTTAGCGGGTTGCAAAGACACGACCACAGACCTGCAGCAGGTTGTGCGCGGCTCGCTCTGGCCTCTGTGATGCTGATGTAAACATCTGGACCTCAGTGATGTCTGAAACATCAGCTTTGGTCACTGATGCTCAGAGATCGACTACAGAGCACAGAGAGGTTTTGTTTCATGCATTCAACAGTAAAATATTACCATTGACGCCATGCCACTATACACCGACAGAAGACGGAGTCTTTAGCTCGCTGCCAGACGGTAACATACACAGTCGTGTAAAAGTGGTTTACTATCCCTTTTTTTCCTCATGCACTGCACCTACTGAACTCATGAGTATTATCTGAGTCCTAATAGAGCTTTTTCACAGCAGCCACATTGATATGAAATGATGATACTAACACAGGTGTTACCAATGATACTGATGAAGGTCCCTCTGCAGTTAGTGTAGCAGCCTACTCATGAGCCAACAGCAGCACCCTGACTGAATGTAACAGAACCTTAATTAGAATCATTGGTAACACCTGTGTTTACGCTGCTATTTCATGTCAAAATGGCTGCTGTGAAAAAGCTCTATTGACAATCTCACTACAAGGTCCATTTATTAGCTTTCGATCACATCAAACAATCTTTATCAGTAGATGGAGTTTGTCATGGAAATGATTATTCAATATATAAGTTAACATGGACTAGAAGTATTTTGAGTACATAGAAAAATGGAAATAAGGAAGATGAACATCCTTCAACTTCCACAACGAGTGGGCAAACTGCAGTTGGTGATAAAGATGATGTGATTATGATGGAAAGCTCCAGGACAGCTACTACATCAGAGGTGGAAAAAGTACTCAGCTCTTGAAAGTAAAAGTAGCTATTTCACAGTGTACAAACACTTGTTTTTTGAGTAAAAGTCCTGAAAAAAAAAAGAAAAAGTACAAAAGTATTAGCATCATTAAATACTTAAATTACCAAAAGTTAAAAGTCCTTGTTATGCAGAATAGCCCCTTTCAGAATAAAGAATGTCACATTATTAGATTATAATTATTAGAGCCTGACTTATTCTGGATTTTGGGGGCCGATGCAAATACTGATATTAGGGAGTAAAAAAAGTCATCTCGATATACCAGCCAATATTCTCTAGTTATACTGTATATAAAATCCAAAATGACATCAGGGCACTGATGTGTTAAACTTTAACCGGTATTTTTAATATGCTAATTCTAAATAACTATAAATTGAAAAAACATAAATATAACCATTTGAACTAAGAAAAAGGATAAAATATATATAAAATGCTGTCCATGGACAAAAAATAAATAGAAATAAAAATAAAAGTTGCTTTGTGTTCCGTAAAACATACACACTGACAGCAATATAGACTGATAGAGCTGTGCTCAGTCAATAATATCAGCTGACCAATATGTCTGGCTCTGATAATTGTTGATGCATTAATATGTACATCACTTTAAAACTGAGGCTGGTCATTGTAGGACTAATTTAATTACTTTATACACTAGTCGCTCGTGGATTTACCACCTTATCTAACCTAAGCTATAATAATGTATCATGTTTTATTTGTTGATTTTATTTTGTATTATTAGGTCATCAAATATATGTAATGGAGTAAAAAAGTATAAAGTATAAACTAGCAGAAAATGGGAACATTCATGTAAAATACAAGTACCTCACAACTGCACTGAAGTACAGAGGTGAAATAAATTTACTTTGCACCAGTGGAGCTTGAGGGGAGATTGTTTCATCAACGATATTTTAAATATCTCAGTCATGACAAGGCAGCAAGAATTCAGCAACACATTTTTACCTGCACACACCTTCATCACTTTAATGTTACAGACTATAAACTCAATCACATCTCATCTTAACGCACTTTAGAAGCGATATCCTTCCTCAGATCAGTCGTTAACATGTGGGCAACTGAGCGGCGATCAGGGCACCAACTACTGATAAGCATCATCATCATCATCTCCACCAGTTACAGTGTCGGGGGTCCCGCTGATCGCCCGCAGCTGCTGTCAGCATCAAACTGCGCGCAGGCAGCAGAATAAGAGCTTCTGCTGAATTATAATGAACAGCAGCACGGAAAACACATCACACACCCTCTGGTTTGGTTTCAGTGAGGAAAGCTTGATAATCAGAGTGTCGCTGCCTACAGCAGCTCAAACTGCGCTCCGACACACACCAACTGTGACTTCTTTAAGACAAAGTATCCTCCTTACCGTGTCGCTTTAGAAGCAGCTCGACAAGATCCCAGTTAGTCTTGATTTGTGGTCTCTTTTATTCGCATATGATGTGTCCCCTTATGTTGTGGTCTTGTGGCAGAGTTTTTCCAAGTGTACCACCACGCGTTTACTAGAGGCTGGCTCGGTCTAAAGTCCTGCCTGCGCACAGCTCCCACCTCCGACATCTTAGAGAAGTGCACATCTGTACGCCCAGCTCATCTGGTGCATTCTCACTCCAAAAACACTGCACGATAACTCTAGACACTTGACATTTCCTGCTGTGTGTCATTCCCAAATAACGTGACTATAATTGTTATCATATCGTACAAGAAAGAATGCATCGTGTGTGTGTATGTGACTGTGTGTGTGCCCGGTGGCTGTTATTTATCCTGTCCCTATGGAGATGTGTATTTTCCCCTCTCACTGCAGGTAAAGTGCATGAGGCACCTCATGCTGGTGCCTGTCTGCCTGCCTGTTAAACTTATCTGAATAATTACTGTCACATCTACAGATTTATTATACAGGATGCATCGGTTCTTCTGCTGAGATGCGTTTTATGCACTGACAAATGCATTAAAAGTTGGGGAGACGTTTGAGCATCACTAACTCAGTGATTGCTCATGCTGCATCTCTCAAACTTTGATACAGTACATGGTACGCCTTGTCCTCTACAAATAAAACTGCACTGGACTTCTGCAACAATTAATCGATTGTGGATCGATTTTTAAATTAATTGCCAACTATTCTGGTGATCAACAAATCGGCTTGAGTATTTTTTTTGAGAAAAAAAAAAGTTTGTTTTTTTTTCTGCCAGGAGCAGATGTAGACTTATAAAGCTGTATAACAGACTCAAGAGCTCTGAACATGGCATTCAATGTTGAACCCTTTTATTCTGAAATGAAAGTCAGGAGAGAGGTGCTTATTTATGCACAGTGTCCAATGAGAAGTACTTTTTTTTTCTTTTTAAAGACATTTGTGCAAGACAAAGGAAAACTGAAATATATATTAACATTTTTGTTTTAATCGAACCAACAGTTCAAACTTCATGCATTTTAAAGGGATAGTTCAGATTTGAAGTGGGGTAGTTTCAGGTACTGATCCACAGTAGATGGTGGTAGACTATGACAGCTACTGCTACGACTATGGATAAGTACCTCATACAAGCCCATCTGAAGAAATGTTAACTATGCCTTTAATGCCAGGAGCTTGTTGAATGAAGAACCATTTCAATGGAAGCATTCTTATTTCGCCCCTGAACCACAGGTATTACAAAATATACATAAACAACACAATGTCACTACCCAAGTCATCTCCATAATGACCAAACTGAATTTAATCGATGAACATATTTTTTATGCATTAACAAAGAAACAAAAGAAAAGTGTCCAAATTTACACACTGCTGCACACATTACTTTTTTGTACTGTAGGATGGTAAAATAATACATTACTTTAAAACAATAAAAAATACTAATATACATGTAATATTAAAATTTCCCATTTTTATTCTGAAGGCCAGATGCTTGTGTAAGTCTTTTTGCCAGAAGCAATCCTTGCTTACAAATAAATACTTTTCCCCCTTAATGTTAAATAATCATTATTTCTAAACCTTTCTGATAGCATATCTTTCCACATCAATATTTTTTTTCTAATACTGAATGTGACCCCCGAGGGGCTCAGTAGGTCATTGCAGTAAACTATCCTATCCCGTAAGAAACAAAAATGCCCCATCAAGTGCTCAACACACATCCAGCACGAATAAAAAGCTTGGCACAAACACATGATAATGAACTGACAGGAGGAAAACAGTGTATTGAAATGTACTCCTGCATATTCTGAGCTATAAAACTGATATGACATAACATTTTTAGAGCAAAACTAAAGCTTAGAATGGAACC
Source organism: Lutjanus campechanus (assembly GCA_027495735.1). Lineage (NCBI taxonomy): Eukaryota > Metazoa > Chordata > Actinopteri > Lutjaniformes > Lutjanidae > Lutjanus > Lutjanus campechanus. The sequence goes on along the minus strand of JAJHUR010081400.1, from coordinate 5,890 downwards.
TCTGACCCAATGTTATTCTAACAGAACAAAAGATAAATCAGACCAGTTTTAATTCTGAAAATGAAATATAAATTGCTGTAAACTGACACTGCTGGCCCCGTTCCATTCATATTCATTGAGACAGGTCAGATGTTGACAGTGTGGGCATGTTTCTTGCACAAAGCCTTGTCTTTTTTGGAGAAGAACGCCTGACCCTCCAGATTAGTGGAGCAGACCTGTGGAGAAAAGCCAAAGATATACAGACCGGGGTTGTTATTCACACAACATTCTCAACATTTTCTTGTTGTTGTTGTTGCTGCTGTGAGTGAAACTGTCTCCTGGACCTACCGCACACACAAAGCAGGTGTCATGCCAGGTGAATCCTAGAGCCTCCAGGAACTTGTCCCCTGCCTCGATGGGGAAGTCACAGCCGTGGCAGTTGGTCCCAAACAGGTTGTAGTAGTCTGAGTGAAGAGTACATTGCCAAAATATTATTCTGGTTGCACAGTTTTCTTTACAGTATCTAATTTACTGTTGAAGGCTTCCTACTATGGCTGCAACTAACAATTATTTTCATTATAGATTATTCAGCCGATTCTTCCTATGATTAACGGATTAATCGTTTTGCTTATATAAATCTCAAAATAAATTTGAAAAATGCTCATCAAATTTTCCCTGAGCACAAAGTGATGTCTTGAAATTTTTCTCCAACCAACAGTACTAAACTCAAAAACACTTCAATTACTGTCATAAATGACAAAGAAAAGCAGCAAATTCTTTTTTACCTAAAAAATATAAACTATACCTTGTTCACAGTATGGTTGTCCATCCTCCATGTGAAACATGTTGCCTCTGATTGGCTGTTGGCAGGCAACACAGACGAAACAGGACACATGCCAGGTCTGTTTCAAAGCATTCATGACCTCCTGCAGAGAAAACACAAGAAATAAATGAGTTACAGCTTGTTGAAGTTGACATTATGATATGTTCCTCAAATGATCCATGTATGGAAGCTGAGAATGGCAGTGCTTGCAATTATTTTATAATGCCATTTTCTTGAAATCACAAGTTAATAATTTTGCTATCTTGTGATAAGAAAGCTTGGAAACCGGAACTCGAAAATCAGTGTCAGATTTCAGCCTTGAAGATCACTGTCACACCTGTTGGGGAGGATTCTTAACTGAAGTTTATATTATTATGAACTAACAATCCACTACAGAACTGAGAATGAACATGCCTGCATTTTTTTTAATGCCGCTGTCTCAAAATCACAAGTAAATATTTTGTTATCTTGGTAAAATTATGGAGAACTTGTGTCTGGTTTCAGCCTTCAAAATAAGCATCATGCCTGTCAGGGAGGATTCATAACTGAACAGCAAGTCAGGGCATAAATGTGTGTTCGTTTGCTACAGTTACGACATTAGAGCAGACAATCTTGTTTTACAGTAGCCAGATGATGAGAGGTTGACCAACTCCCATTTCTCTGCTTCAGCCATCAGCCAAGTAGGTAATCCTATAAGACAGCAAAGTTTTGTTTTCTCCTGATAATGGATTGATAATTCTGTTTTTAAGATAACAAAATAGTAAACTTGTAATATTCAGGAAATAACTGCAAGAACGACCATTCTTTGCTTCTGTGCATCAAGTAATTTAAGGACAGTTTTTGTAAATTAAACAAAGTCTCAAAAATTGAAACTTCCTCCTCACAATTTCACAAAAGTGACGTCTTCAGATTGTTTCTTTCAAAGTTTCAAAGTTGTTGATTCATTTTCTTTTCATCAACTGATCAATTAATCGACTAATTGTTGAAGCTCCACCTGCTATGTGTTTTGACCTGCAACGATGTATTTGCATCAGTGACAGCACTACTTTAATGTCACTGGACTGACAGCAGCTGCTGCATAAACAGACAATCCTCAGTTGTCCTACTCTGACCGAGAGGGCAGGAATAAACTGTATTGTATTTAAATGTATGAATACATTTAAACTTTATGAAATTTAAAATAGGAATAGGAAATAGGAATAGATAACAGTGCTGGGAAAAGTTAGCCACAGCTTGCATATAAGAAATTACTGCATTATTATATATAACCTCTCACTTACATATATGGCACAATAGATAATGCACATGGGTTGTGTTTGTTTTAATGGGTAAATTTGAGCAGTATCATTCAGTTTATACTCACATTCACAACAATGCATAAAGCAGCCAGCCCCTGCTTTATTTAAGTGATGAATGATGTTTATTGTATTAGAGAGAACAAAGTCCCCTCAGTTTTGTAACTCACCCCTAGAATCTTCTGGTTGCAGCGGCCACAGGTGGGAGCAAAGAACTGCTCATAGCAATTTTCGCAGTACACCTGGCCCCTCTCCTCCACAAATCCGTTTTCTGCCAGGGAGGAGTGGCAGTGAGCACAGTCGAATTCCTCGGGGTGCCATGACTTGCCCATGGCCACAAGGAATGGGCCCCTGGTGAGAAGACGCAAGTGACAGAGGGAAATGATTCACACATTAAAAAAAAAAAAACATCCGCCTACTAAGGTTTTTAAAGGGATTGTCCAGATTATTTGATGTAGTGTTTTATGAGGTACAGTAGATGGCGGTCAGCACAGCAACAGTCAGGAGAAGCAGACAGAAATGCCAGCACAGAAGCAAAGGACAGGATCAGCAGTAAAACACATTTTACCCACTTAAAAATGGTCCATCTATCAAACAGTATCAGTTTAAGTGTATGCAGTATTTGGAATATTTTCACCACTTTCCCTTGCCATAAGACAGCCTTCTCTGACAGGAAGCCAACATTTAAGAAGCCAATTATCACTCTCTCCAAACTAACCAAACTCCAAACTCTACATGAAATCTTGTAGAAACATGAGAATGGCTGGTCTACCACTGCCTTGATCTGTTTGTTTGTTTGTAATATTGTGTCACTTCAGTGAATCTGAATGATCTTTTTAAAATACCAAAATAACAAAATAAAACAAACAAACAAACAGGCAGCAGTAGACCGGCAACTTCCGTGTTCCGTGACGTAAAATTATTGATTTCATCTGTGGAGTTTGGTTTGTTTGGAGATATTTGTCTTATATAATGTGTCGATTTCCTCTCAGAAAAAGCTGACTGACAGCAAAGTGACAAAAGTGGGGCAATATTCTAAATATAGTGTATACTTTAACTGATATAGATTTTTTCAGATGGATAGTTTTTTAAGTGATTATAATACCTTTTGTTGCTGACCCCGTCCACAGCAGTTGATTGCTTATTTTCTGTGCTGGTGCTCCTCCAAACTGGGCATCTGCTGACCACCATCTACTGTAGCTAATACGCTGACTACCAATTAGTACCTTATACAGTGCTACATCAAACAATTTCAACAATCCCTCTAAGTACTAGACAAAAATGCTGCACAGTATAGATGCATTTTTTTCTGCTGTTATTTACCTGATGACATTGTTGCACTTGTTGCACATTGGGGTGCGCTTGCCGGCTGGGATGTGCTCGGCCCGCTGCACCAGAGTGTTGAGGTCCTGTGGATGTGGCTGTGGGGTGGGACGGTCTGGACCTTTGGGAGCAGGGTTGGCAACTTTGCCAAATGAAGGAGCTGCTCCACCCTTTGCAAACCCTAAACCAGCAGTGAAAACAATGGGTCAGTATTCAAATGGTCCAAGATGAGCATTCTAGAAGTATTAGACAAATGTCCTTTCCAAAACTTAAAATTAATAAACACTACTTTGCAATTTCTTCGGATTACTCGACTAGAACATATGTGCACAGTTTAGGCGTGAGCTTTCAAGACAATGACTGGGAATAATTTGATGATCTCTAACCCCCATGCCTGAAGCATGAGACAGCTGGGTTGGACAGAGCCACCGCACCCAGCCCAGACAAGGGATCAATTTTTCCCACCGAGGGGAAACAACACATTCCCAGAGTCAGAGGAGACACCTGGAAAAATAATCCCCCTCCTCTCATCTGAAAACATGTGGAGAGGATGCACAGTTTTTCTCATTCCTCTTTCACAGTGCAAAGACACATCCAGGAACAGGAGGTCAGTGTTGTCCGCCCTCAGAGGGAGCGCTCGAGGGTAAAAGCATCGGGGACAGAGACACCATTGACAGAGTGCACCGTTATCAAAGACTCGGGAGGTCAAAGGATAAGTGCTCCCTAAATTTGCTTGTAACTGAGAGCAAACAAACTGAATAAACAGAATGGAGCGCTAGCAGGGATGTGAGAGGACTGTGAGTGGATTTAATAGAAAGAAAGATACTAGAGAGTCAGTGTGATGGAGAGAGGGTTGGGCTCAGAATAGGGATAAAAACAAGATTATTTTATTAGGTGATAAATACTGGCTGAAGTAATGTTTCTGTTATGGTTCTGAAGAGCAGCTCTTGATATAAACACATTTATCAAATTTCCAGTGACATTATTAAGCATAATTATGCCAAAAGTATCCAAACACTTTTTTTTAAACTGGGCCATGGGAGGGAATTTAGGAGGCTTAGCAACCTGGGAGGAGTTTAAAATTAAAAACACACACATGGAGGATATTTTGTGGGCTGATTCCAATATTTTTAGAGTCAGTATGTTAAAATTTGACTACTTCTCGACCAATACTCTCTTTCAGAGGTTGTTTTAAAGCAGCATTAAAGCTAAGAGTGAAACTAGAAATAGTAATTCATTGGTATGAACCATGTCATGCTAGCTTGTTGGGAAGGTGGATAAATAATACTCCAACGTTCGGCTAAATTTGGCATGGTTAAAACTGGCATCGCAGTTTTCAAAGGGGTCCCCTGACCTCTCACCTCAAGATACTGTATGTTAGTGAAAAGGGGGGTTATGGGTAACTTTTTACACACATGTTCACTTTGCAATGCTTATAGAAATTTCTAATCAAGGTATCTTAATGTAATTTGGAACTTTTGACTATTTATATTAATGGTCAAACCAGATCAAATTGTGCCTCATATCCGTGTTATGAATTGTATCAACCCAAAAACTACTGAAACTCCTTATGAAACATAAGTGAGTATGGTAATTGCCATCATATACTTCATGCATAATATTCTCATTCTAATTCATTTGAAACTTTCAAAATCTGAATAGACGCCCAAAGGAAATACAATGTTTATTACTAATTTATGACTAGAAAAACCTGACACACAATACATCTCAAATCGATCTTTAGTATAACACTTCCATGTGGCATACACTGCTGACCTGCTACCTCCCCCTGAAGACCCTTGTACCCCACTAAAAATCCACTAAAAAGTGATGGGAAGGAGTGGAAGAGTTAAATGATTTTTTTTAGCGTAGCTTGGTGTCTGTTGCACTCTCATTGCCAAATAATGACAGTGATGAAATGCCTATGTACACAACAACAAGACGTCTTTTATCGTGATTTAGGATCCGTTATCCATTAACTTGTGTTGGATTAAAGGATTCACAATGAATTGAACCCAGGATTGATGCAGAGAAATTACGCTGCAGTCAAAATATTTTTCAATGGCTCTGTGTGACCTTATCTGTGTGAGAGCTGGTACAGTGAGGTGGATGTTGACAGGCTGTCAGTCTGAACGAATCCTTTGGCGAGAGCAAAGATTGCGGGCTGAGCCACATTAAGTAGGACAGAAAGTGAAACAGACATTTGTAGGTCTGTCATCGCTGTCTTGCTGTATGAGGAAGATAAGGAGGAAAATAAGTCAGCATGAGAAGACGTCCAAACTGAATCACAGCAGGGCTGCAAATCTCTGTTTCGTCTATTCTGTCTCAGTGAGTCAGACAGATTGAAAGCAATGCATTGGAGCCACTCTGACCGAATTATACATGCATTTGATTATTTTAACAAATTAATTTGATTATCGCATCTTTAAAATTATGCACTGCCTAAATTCTTGCACTTCATTTTACAGTA
>JAJHUR010081398.1:0-20108 GCA_027495735.1 Lutjanus campechanus | reverse complement strand
TCCTGAAAACAAAAGCCCACTCCTCTGAAAATACACACTCTAGAATCTGAGTTCATTCTGCCTGCCTCACTGCCTGCCAGACTCCATTTACATATTGCTCAATTCAACATCTACTCCTTCATTCTGCGAACATTCGTCATTGGTTTCAACTCAAATTAACATGAACTGGGCAAACAACAAGATTATTATTATCCAATGACATGTTATGGTCATTTTGTGATTTATTACAGTAAATAAATTACAGATTTCACCTTTAATTCAGTAAAAAAAGAACCTTTCTAAAAGCCGTCTTGGCTCCTTCAGGTGAAATCTCTTTGTTTCATCATGACTCGCACAAGATCTCCAGATGCGTTATATATAGACCGTGTGGCTTAAGTTCTTCTGCTTTAATGCGCGCTTTGCTTCCTACTTCCCCTTCCATATTTTTACTGGTTCTTCTTTCTATTCATGTTAACGGAAAACAAATACCACATAGACTTTATTTCTGTCAAACAAAGTTCTGTTTAAGGTCAAGCACCACATTTATTTTTCTAGGACCAGACTTAATAGGACATTCCCATCTATCGCAAGTTAGACCATTTCAGTAGCACCCAACAACAAAGAAGAGGGAAACGTGGCTCATAATTTGTGGTTTGATCGCATCACTGTGGAAAGAGCAATGATTTATTTGCATCTTGCATCATATTTTTAAATCTTTTTTGAACATTTTATTGTATTGTTAAACTCTTTCACAGACTTTCCAAGTAAACTGTCCTTGTAACTGTTGAGTTCCTCTAAAAGACATATTTTTTTGTTGGGGTAAACAGAGCTGAGCAGTTGGATGCAGTCACTTGGGCGGCCATTTTTTCTTATTTTTGAAAAAGGTGTTAATTTACCCAGAATTCATTGTGCCATAGTCCTGCTTAAGATAGTCGATAACTTAACTGCTTTGTGCGACAATATGAATTTGCGCATCTTTCTGAAGCCTGAAAATCTGAAGCCAAAGTCAAAGTCTGTCTTTGTGAAACTGGCCTAAAGTGAAAACCACACTGGGAGGAAATATTTTATTTACTGGGTTTAGTTATTGGGAAACAAATCAAAGCAGGCTATGTACTTATTAAAACTGTCATATGAGACCCACCCAGCATTATTTAATGTTGTTTATGCAAAACATGAAAATGAAAGTCTTGCTCCCCAGTTTTTTAAGAAGTGGTACAATGATATGTGTGCTGTCATTATTAGGAGGAGGGTACTCTTCATCTGACGCATACATTTGTTAAGATTTAGGGTTTGTTTTTTAATTATAACACAAAGCAAATGGCCTCAGCTGCAACTAAATTATGTTTGTTGATCTATGTGTCCCTCTTGAGCATGACTTAAAGGGACAGTTTACACCCAAATCAACAGTACATGTTTTTCCTCTGGACTTAAGTGTAATTTACTCTTCTACATAGTTTTCGTGTGAGTTGCCGAGTTTTGGAGATATCATCCGTAGAAATGTCTGCTTTCTCTCAAATACATTGGGGCTAGATGGCACTGAGCTTGTGCTGCTCAAAACAACAAAAAATACATGTGGTTTCCATCCTTAAACTCAAACATGAGTCCTGCATCAGTGTTATTATTCTATTATTATTTAACAAGGTTTGATATCAAGAGCTGCGTGTGCTGAGAGAACTGTGACATCAAACTAATTAGAGCTGAGTTTAGATCAGAAAATAAAAGTTTTAACAGTTCAGTATTGAAGAAGTATTCATGTTATTCATATATTTCTCCCATGTAAAAACATGAATACCACAGTGGAAATTTACTTTGTCACAAGTCAAAGTCCTGCATGTTTAAACTTACTTTAAAAAAAGTACAAAACTATTATCAACAAAATTAACTTAAAGCAACAAAAGCATCATGATGCAGAGAGTTATATTATTATATATATTAGATTATTGGATTATTATAGAAACAACTGTTTTAGCTTGTCGAGAAGGAGTTAATGTATATATTTCATACACTGCAGTGCAATTTACTCCAGTTTACAACTTATAGTTTGGAGGCTGATTATATATTTTACAATCATTAAACTAGCCAGTAACTGTGTTGACACATGTAGTGTTAAAATCATTACAAACTTATCTGACTGAGTGTAACATTTTATGAAAATGCACAGATATTCTCAAATTCAACATAACCTCAGCTTTGATTAAACTTTATCAGGATGCTTCATCACGATGCATAAAACCACAGTGTGGTTGACTTGAGTGGTTTTGCTGGAAATGTCTCAACAATGTGATGGGTTTCCACGATGTTTGGTAAGGAAGTAAATCCTCTTAACATTTAATTATTTTCAATGATTTTTATGACTGTAGTCAATCCAGTGTGGACTGCATTTGTCAGCGGTCTGGAAACAAAACAAAAATGATTTTGCATGTTTACTGAATACCTTGGATTTATCACAAAGTAATGAAGCACATGATTGTGTATGAAATGACATTTTCACATAAAGGGGGTATAGCTCAGTGGTAGAGCATTTGACTGCAGATCAAGAGGTCCCCAGTTCAAATCTGGGTGCCCCCTGTCCCAGCTTTTCTTGCTAAACTGTATAGCCAGTAACAGTGTGTTACTGAGTAAATGTGAAAATAAAAAGGTGCAACAGTCCCTCTTAAAGGCGAGCTCTGTTTCCCCACGTGTGTGTGATTGATGGGGACAACTCCTTTTCAAACTGGTCCAGTATTGAGGGTGGCCGATGCAGCCGGCAGCCGGGAAATGAGCTACTACGTGATTCTTGGAGTCAAATGCGCTCCGGCTAAGTCCTTGTTTTCACCACTGACCGGCGGATCATGTGAACAGCATAAATCTCTGACAACAGCATGTATACAGGAGAAGTGTAAAGCAGCATCCCTTAATACAGTACAAGTATCTCAGAACTGTACTGATGCACTGAAAAAAATACATCTTACGTTCACTTCAAATTATGTTGATGTATTAAATTTTTAAATTAAAGGAACAGTTCACCCAGTTCAAAACTGGTCACCATTCACTTACATTGTTTTGGGCGATTCTGCGACGCTTGTTTTTCTGTGAAACTCCAGCAGTGTTTTGTGGAATAAAAACGCTGAACCCGACCTTTAATCTGCATGAGGGTGAGTAGACAATGGCTGACTTTTCATTTTTGGGAGAACCGATCTGCCAAAGGCCTTTGAACTGGACCTCATGGATAATGAATTTGGTTAAAAGGGAGATAAGTGCGCATGCGTTTTAAGCTTTTTCATCGCTGGTAGAATGCAGCAGTTTTGATATTTATGGACTGTAGAGGAAAAAAATTGTATTTTTTGATTTTAAGATGATCAATCACTTTAATGTGCAGTTTATTTGAACTCCCTGGACCCTGACAATGTACAGACAGTTCCTGTCTGTGTGGAAAGCTACGGAGATACAGCATATCTGTGCATGCATTGCAATTTCTTTTAAATGTTCAAAATATAATCTGAAAAAAAAAAAAGTGGAGGATGTGTTTTTTATACCTGAATTTTTGATAACTGTCCTCCTGCTTCTTCCAGGTTTGAGAGTAACGCTCTGTTACATTGTCGATGAGATCCCTGTGAAACACACACACACAAACACACACAGAGTCAGGTGAGTAATCCCTGTGGCGCTGACATGACTTGATCTGATGAAGGCATAAACAAAAAGGTCACTTCAGGAGAACCGGTGACTGTGTTCGCTCTCACTTGCAGCCTTTGCAGAGGTCAGAGGCCTGAGGGGCGCTTTTCTTCTGGGGAGGCGGTTTGTAAGGTTCCACATTGCTGTTGAGAGAACGAGACAGAAACAGCACAGGTCAGTAAAGTGCAGAGAAAAACAGGTAACCTGACAGGCTCTGAGCCTGCGTTTTTTTCCTGGCTTCATATTACTGTTGTTTACATGAGCTGAGAGGAGAATCCTGTTCTACATGTGCTGTATTGTTTGATTCCACACACACGTTCGTTACATGGGGTGGACGTGGAAGAGATAAGGGCAGAGGGTGAGGTCAGTTGTGGTCATCTGTTTGTTTTTGATATGCAGGAAGCGTGTTGTTTTTTTTTGGACACTGTTTGTGGGTTGGAAAAGAAGCAGGGCAACACCGCGTTTTGTTATCTTTGAAAATGACATTTCAAAATAAAGCATCTTGGTTATTATAGATCACAAACCCTCCTGGGACCAATGTCCTGCTGCTATTTAAGAAGGGCCAACAGCACATTTATTGCGAACGTGATGATTCACGATTAATGTGGATAATCATTCTTACATCAGACTTTTACTTTTCACTGATGATGACGTGACAAACATGTTTTCTTACATCTGGAGAACAGCACTTGTTGGCCAGGGCACCTCTGCACTACAGTATTTCAGTATATTATCACACATTTTTCTGTGGCTTCTGCAAAGTGGATATTGCACTTGGCCATATAGCGACTTCAGTAATATTTTGATTAATTGTGCAGCCCTAGTCTGAAGTATGAATACCCCAAGATCAGAACCAACCACGCAAAATTGCATACATGAATATGGCAACAAGCTTAATTTACAGTGGGCTTCCTCTTAGACAAAGTGTGAAAAAGACACCTCCCTTCAGTTTACTTGCTTGGTTTTGCTCAGTTCCCCACTTCGAAAACCTCTGAACTAAGGCAGTGGTTCCCAACCTGAGGTCCAGGCTCACCCGCCCCTGGGAGAGGGGCCCAAAAGTCACAGGTACGGTCTCCAAGCCTTTGTCTGCTCTGAGGTTGTCAGAATTAGATTTGCTCATGTTTAATTCATGTTTCCTTTGTCCTCACTCCAAAATAATAAAACAGTCCACAGGCCACACCTCAGCAACGCCTCAAGCTCTGTGACAATGAATCATCATTATTCTTTCAGTAAGGATGAGTGTGCGTACGTCACTCTGTTGGGTTGTTAAAAGAGAAAATGTCAGGCTGGTAAAGCAACATTTAACAAAGGAAAAGGTTCTAAGGAGGGAAACATTTTTAATTGATGTTATTTTTTTTGCCAATAAAGCAAATTATTCACTTATTCTTTTGGTGTATGTGTGTTCGTGTGCTGACCTTGAGGGGGCTAAACTTTTCTTAAATACAAGAGGGTGGGGAACGGTTGGGAACCTCTGGGCTAGGACTGTGAAATACATGTATACAAAGGGGATGTGTTGGGAAATGATCTCAGACTATTGTTGCTTTTGTGTTCTGTGTTGTATCACAAATTGCCACTCAGAGGGCATTTAAATGTGGCAGATGCTAGAGTGTGTGTGTGTATAGTTTAGCATGGCAGAGACAAGTCCCCAGGTGTCCGTGGCCAACAATGGCATTTGCACCTGGGCTGTAAATTGCCAGTGTGGCTATTTACACCCTCATGGCAAAGACAAACAACGATCCTTCCCTAAATTTAACCAAGATGGTTTTCGTCATAACTTAACCAAGTAGGTTTTTTTTGCCTAAACCAAACCATGACTGAAAAATGAAAATTATAATAAAAAGAAGCCCTGTGCTTAACTCAATCATCTACCACAGCCTCTTGTTAAATAAGTGGTTGCTACCGTGTGGCTATTTGTGCCCGGGTACAAATACCCAGGCACAAATACTTAACAATTTCTATGTTTACTTCTTAATCATAGTGGGAACTTTAATATTGTGTTGATTTTGGGGAGTCCCTGTAGACAAAAGTGGCAATGTTTTCCACAAAAATAACCACAATAAAATGATCTCCTTCATCGTTTCAACTGGCAAACCTAGTATTCATTGAAACTTTGCCTGAAAAAATGTAAAACACAGGCTTGTTTCATCGGATTTCAAGGAGAATGCGACCCCGCGGCAGACATTAAAAATAACTAAACTGAAATAGCCGATCATCTTGTGGATGGTCTTGTTTGCTCCTTGTTTATTGTGGTAACTTTAGGTTAGCATCTAACAAGTCAATGCTTTTATTCAATTAACAAATAGCTCCATATGCATGAATTTCTAACTTCGAGACACACTGCAGCACACAGACATTGACATTGACCTCACTGACATGAGGCAGAGCCGCGGTAAATCTGTCAGCTTCACACAAAACATAAATGAACAACCAGCGAGCAGAGACCTTTGCTTCTCAGCTACATTTCAACACGAGACAAACATCTCCCTCTTCGTGACTGTGTGTTGTAACGTCTGTGGTCTGCAGTATGTGCTACTCATACATTCATGACTCTTCTTTTCTTCCTGTTTTTAAGTTTCCACACAAGGCTGTGATTAAGAGGGAAATCTTTGATACAGTCCAGCTGGAGTCCCGTAATCTGGGAGTCTGAGTCTGATTCCCCGTCGTGTGATCACCTTTGGGAACCACAACCTATCACAGACTGTTATTAAATATATCCAGATAAATATCACTCACAGTCCAGGTGAGTATTGGTGTGGTTTGCCTCTGATATTATGTCACTGTCAGTGTTTAGGTGCCAGCTGTGGTAGAATGTAATAAAGTATATTTACTCCAGTACGATACTTACACACAATTTTGAGGCACTTTACTTTACTTTAGTTACATGTTGCACTGCACATTCAGATTCTTAATACAAAATATTAATCAACTGATGAATTATGATGGATCATTATAGATTAAGCTACTTAGCAGTATATAAAGTAAATAAAATAAGCTCCACAATTACTAGCTGCAACATTAAAGTGATTAACACATTAATGCATCAATAATGAGAGTCCAATAATATATAATATTCTGAAAGGGCCATTCTGCGTGATGTGTACTTTTAGTTTTCATACTTTATACGTATAATGATGCAAATATGTTTGTACTTTTACCGCAGTAAGATTTTGAAAGCAGGACTACTTTGTAACAGAGTATTTTTACACTGTGGTATTGTTATTTCTGCGCTCTACAAAGTTATTCAGGAGAACATTTACCACCATTTAATTAGATGCATGGTTGCAAGATTATTAGATTCATATTCATTGGTTTAGATAAACCTTTTAAGCTGCAAACTTTATTTTTATGAGATGTGTTGACATAATAATATTGGTAATATTAAATAGACTTTGGAGCAACTTGATTTTCAAAACAGTATTCAAATGAACAACTGTTATGTGTAATTCAGTACAAAACACTTAAAAATCCTTTTAATAATATGTAAAAACTAGTGGGAGCTTGTGGAGTGCTACCAAGTAAGTGGTAATTAAAAGTACCTTTGATTGGAGAAGGAAAGCTAATTCCCCCTGACTCAATGTAGTTTGTTGACTGACTTTGAACTTTATTGTTGTCATAATTTAAAAAAGATTGATGCAGGCTGTGACACCACAGATTTCAGTGCGAGTTTTGCTTCCATGTTGCCAAAAAACATTCTGCTTCTTTTGAGTTTTCTCACATAGAAACTTATAAAGTCAATAACACAATTAAACGTGTGTATCAGCTTAGTAACGATAAAGTCAAAGAAAAATAAACTATTTTGTACTGATGAAGTTGTGTTTTTCCAAGTTGATTTTCCAAATTTCTCTGGTAGTATCTCTTAACTACATCTAGTTCAATTAGCAGTTAATAATCAGAAGATTAATTGATAGTAATCGATCGCTGGTTGCAGTTCTCGTGAGGACTGACCTGCCGTGGCCCCTAAATCAAACACACCTACACTTCACTCAGTGTCAGTTCAGTTGAACCTCTGTGTGCAACAACATGAGATTCCAGACTTTGATTGTGATCATTTCCTGTTATGCAGTGAAACCACTTTTTGAAAGTAGTTTTGGTTTGATAAGTTGAATGTCTTTCATCGTGAAGTAGACCGTACAGCACTACAGTTTTTAAAATAGTTTCCCAGAAGTTGTAGTGTCTTTACTCTAATCTGTGTGCTCAGTGTTGTGAGATGAATCATGACACAGACGCACAGATACACGTGGTGCCTACTGACATATATTCACACATACTTGGGGGGGAAAAAAAGCTAAATCAGGATCTTTTTCTCAACACAATCATTTCACAGTAACTACACCTCACACAGTTACGCACAGCAACAACAAGCATGGCTTTAAAGGAAAGTAACGTTGTTAGCAGCTCTGTGGCAGATGAGTTTGTTAAAAAAGAAGGAAGCAGCTTTAGCATTGTGGAAGTGGTTTGTTCGATAGAACAGTCATGAACAGTAATATGTAGGCGGTGACTATATAACAAAATACAACAAACTATTTCCAACACCTCGAGCAGAAGCACCAGGTTGAGTGCAAGGACAGCCAGAAAATCCCACAAGGAGATCTCAAACCTAAACCAAACATATTTTTTCAGTATTTTGCAGAATACCTTGAAATTTCTTGATATTTTTTAGGGCCATATAGCTCACCCCAAGTGGGATCTGCATTTGTATCACAGTCTACTTTTTTATGCAATCTGTGCATATTTTTATTTGTTTTATTTCTTCCTGTCTCAGTTTATGTTGTTACGTTAGAGTGGAAGTGTTAAATGGTTGAAGACAGATTAAAACACTTCCACAAATCTCTGCATATAAACTAGGGATGTAACAGATATCTCAAATATTGCAATATCGCAATTTAAAAAATGTCAATGTCAATGTCAAGTTTATTTATATAGCACATTTAAATGCCTAAGGGCAACCAAAGTGCTTTCCAGGGTAAAAACATCAGCACCAATAAACAATACAAGCAGAAACAGTACAAAAAAACAAAAACAAAAAAAAAACAAGACACAACAACACAACAACAGGTGGCTCAACTCAGCCAAAGGCCAGGGTAAACAGATGAGTTTTAAGACGTGTTTTAAAAATAGAGAGGCTAGTCGCAGACCGCACAGACAGAGGCAAAGCGTTCCACAGCGTGGGAGCCGCCACTGCAAAGGCTCGATCTCCTCTAGATTTTAAGAGGGATCGAGGAATGTCCAAAACTAACTGGTCAGCTGACCTCAGGGCTCTGGAGGGTCGATGCACCTTAATGAGGTCGGATAAATATTCAGGGGCCAGTCCATACAGAGACTTAAACACAAATAAAAGAATCTTAAAATCAATCCTGTACCTAACCGGAAGCCAGTGAAGCGAAGAGAGCACTGGAGTTATATGCTCTTGTTTCTTTGTCCCGGTTAGGAGACGAGCTGCTGCATTCTGGACAAGCTGTAGACGGTTAAGCTCTGATTGGCCAATGCCGACGTACAGGGAATTACAGTAATCTAGGCATGATGAAATAAATGCATGGATAACCTTTTCTAGATCAGCCCTTCTTAGATAAGGTTTGACTTTGGCTAGGAGTCGAAGCTGAAAAAAGCTAGCCTTAACCACAGAGCTAACCTCCTTGTCCAATTTAAAAGCCCCATCAATAATCACACCTAGGTTTCTGGCCTGGGAACCTATATAGGGTGCTGGCAAGAACCTGGACAAGGTCAGGACGACCAAACAGGACAATCTCTGTTTTGTTTTCATTTAATTTTAAGAAGTTTAGGTCCATCCATGTTTTAATGTCCCTCATGTAATTAAATACAGCATGGAGGGATTCCTTGGAGGGGACCTTTAAAGGCAAGTACACCTGCACATCATCAGCAAAGCAATGAAAAGGAATACCATGCTTTCTAAATATCGAGAGGTAGCATATATAGGGAGAACAGTAGAGGACCTAGAACTGACCCCTGGGGGACCCCGCAAGTCAGAGGGGCCACTGAGGAGGAAAACTGCCCCAGCTGCACACAGAAGGATCGATCAGCAAGGTAAGATTTAAACCATTCCAGAGCGGTGCCTTTAATGCCCACACAGTGCTCGAGACGTGCCAGCAGAATAGTGTGATCCACTGTCTTAAAACGCCGCTGTGAGATCTAATAAAACTAAAAAAGGCACAATTTCCAGAATCAAGGTTTAAAAGAAGATCATTAAAAACTTTTAAAAGAGCTGTTTCAGTACTGTGAAGAGGCTTAAAACCAGACTGAAGCAATTCACCAATGTTGGCCTGATCTAAAAATTCTTGGAGTTGGTTAAAAACAACTTTCTCTAAAACCTTAGAAATAAATGGAAGTTTAGAGATTGGCCTGAAATTAGAAAGAACCAAGGGATCCAGATTTTTCTTTTTTAAAAGAGGCTGCACCGTGGTATGTTTGAAGGAGGATGGAACGCATCCAGATCTGAGACACAGATTTATAAGAAACAAGATAAAAGACCCAACCTTTTTAAAGAAACAGGATGGAATGCTGTCAGGTGGGCAGTTAGCAGGGCGAAGATGTTCGACTATTTCAGTGAGTGCAGAAAGTGAAACAGGCTCAAACTGGTGAATACCATCCTGGACTGTGATGATATATACCGCAATGTCAAATGATTAAATATTTACTTTTTCATTTTAAATGCTAAAAACAATTCATGCTAGGTTTTTGCACACACTTAAAACGTGGCTGGCTACGACGGAAAGCAGAAACACGTTAAATTAAGAAAAAACTTTTTTTTTTTACATGAACAAAAAATGCTGTACACATCAGATTTATTGTTTGATTAAGGACACTTTGCTTTTTTTTTCATAAGCAATAAATATTGTATTGTGGACCTTTTATTGTATCTATTGTACTATATGTTATTGCACGTCAGAGTTTTTGGTATTGTTACATCCCTAATATAAACTAATGCAGTGGAAACCTCTTTATGACTACAACTGGATAATTATTATGACCAAATTCTTTTTTTCTTTATTTCTCATACAGATTACCATCTAACTGACATTTGTATGCTCATTACGTGACTATAAAAGCAATACAATACGTATCATGATACAGCGGTTACGATTCAGTACACTGCAAGATATTGCAATACTGCAAGCAAGGTGATACATTGCTAATTTTTAAAGTTAATTTTAAGAACTGTCATAGCATAAAGAACACAGCACCGTATGAATAACATTTGAGCTTAAAAAGTTTACTTTTTATGCAATGAGCAGTGAGGATGGGTGACAGGACTGCTATCTAGTGATCGAGGGTTTAAACGCAACACAAAATTAACCACTGTCATGAATCTACGCACACAAGACAACATCAGATATAGAAGTGTTTCGAGAATAGATACAATATCTTAAAATATAAAATTGTGATACACAATCATTTTAATAGTTTCTTACACCCATTGAATATAAAGGTCGCTATTTACTGGATTTTATGGAAAAATATATATAACAGTATATCTGTTTCAAATGCTTCTCAAATAACTGTACAAATTAAATTACTGTGCTGTGTAATTTACTATAAACAGCTTATTTAAACAACATTTGCACATGAATGATTCTGTCCCAAACTTTACGATCCATATCAGTGGCTACTGCAAACACTTTAAGAGGTTTCCACTGGATCTAAAAATCGCGATAAAGTTTTCGAGAATCGATATCACACCCTCTAACACTTTTGTCTTGTAGTCTTCACCATCTTTAGTTTGTGTGTTTGTGTGTGTGTCATGTGTACAGTTACACACTTACTTGCCGCCCAACACGTAGGTGAGAGAGGTCAGCAGGCTCCCCAGACCGAGGATAGTGATCACCAGCGAGAGGGGTGACTTCAGGAGCTGTCCCCTCATACCTCTCCCCTCCTGCTGACTTAACCCGCTGGCTCCCTCACCTTCTATCTGTCTGTCTGTCCCCGTCTGTCCTGCTTCACCTTGCTTCTCCCTCTGCTTGCAGATTTCCTCCCCCCCTCCTCGGCTTGTTCTCCCCGGCTGAGCCTCTCTCTCTCTCTTTCTCTCTCTCTCTCACACACACACACTCACATGCTCTCTTTCCCTCTCCGGAGTGTTAATTTTTTGCCTCTCTTGCTTTCTTATGTTTTCTTTTACCCCCTCCTCCTCCTCCTCCTCCCTCTTCTCACCCTCTTCCTGTCTGTCTGGTTTGACTCAGTGTTTCTCTCTCTTCCTGGGTGTGCGAGAGCACGCCTCCTCAGTCTTCTTTCACTGCCTCTTGTTCAGGCAAGTCCTCTGTTGTGCACCGCTTTATCTTTTCCTCCTCTCCTCCTGTTTGGGTCCAGGTCAGCTGAGAGAGAACACGGATCTTTAACTTTTAATCCCTCTCATGTCTCTCTTTGTGTCCACCCATCTTCTTTCCTCTGTGTCTGCCTGTGTCCACACAGACAAAACTCACAGCCCCACTCTCCACCGAATAGTCTCAAAGCTAGAGCTCCTTCTGCTCTCCGCCCCCACTCGTCCCCAAGCCCCAGCCTTTCCTCTCTCTGCATTCCCCTCCCTCCTCCGGCCATCCCCCCGCCCACACCCCCACATGCCCCTCTCCCTTTGCACAAAAAGGAGGCAGTAACATGAGTGCCCGGTACTGAATTAGCCCACAGTTTGCCTCTTGACTAGTGTGTGTGTGTGTGTGCGTTCAACACCAGTGAGTGGAACCAGAGCGGGCAGGGGGCAGAGGCTTCCTGTCCAATCACAGCGGTTCATAATACCCCTCAAACTCTTACCAAGAAGCGTCTTTTATCCCAAAGTCAAACTTTGCCAGCTGTATCGACTCATATCCTCTTACAGTATGAGTGTGTGTTTCTCAATTTGAAGGGGTGGGAGGTAGTTGGGGGTTGGGGGCCTGAGGAAGGGAAGTTGCCTCTCAGCTGAGATGGAACCTGGGGCTATATTACAGAAACTCAAGTTAAGATAGGAGGAGTCCAAGATATGATTTTCCTCAATTTGTTAATACAGAAGCTAATCCTAACTACCTTCAGGAATCCTATCTTCTACTTCTGTCTTACTTCACACAACACTATATATTACCATCATCATCATCTGATATTTTCCCATACTAGATTGCTAGTTTCTATATTTTCCAATGTTTAAATTGTTCATATTTTTCTATATTCCCTGTTTATATTGCTTTGTTCGCTATTTATGGTCTTTTTTTTTTACTTATGCTTCTTATTTTTGCCATCCACTTTGCTGCTGTAATGCCAGAATTTCCCCACTGTGGGACTAATAAAGGAATATCTTATCTTATCTTATCTTAACAGTAAATAGTTCACAACACAGCCTGCCGGGCATATTCCCTGTCACAATCTGGAGATTTCCCAGAAAATTGAGTCTGGCTCACTGCAGGAACATTTCTGGGAAAGGCTGCATGAGTTAAAACCAAATTTTAAAGATGGTTAAAAAAAAAAAGTCACTGTGACACCTGTGGAAACAACATACAAATTCACATCTTAAATTAGCCAAAAAAGATAGCTAGCTAGCGTTTTGCTGACATGAGGTAACATTAGCTTACTAGCCAGCTTAAACAAATTAGCTAACACTACCGTTCACTACTGTTAGCAAACACTACTGTTAGCTTCTGTTAGCAAGCACTACTGTTAGCTTCTGTTAGCAAACACTGCTGTAAGCTACACTTAGTTAATACTACCATTGCTAGAAAATAAGTGAAAATCAGGACATCTTAACAAGTATCCCAAAGTTATGAGAGTTTTTTTTTACAAGTTAGGTTACACTTTACCTGTCTTAAATTAGCATATGAGCATTAACTGAGGACGTATCTGTCTCTAATTACCATTCTCACCAAATAATTAAGACAGGAAGAGTCTAAGATATGATTTTCCCCAAACAGTTAAGATAGGATCTGCAAGTTAGGAAGTTTCTGTAGTACTGCCCCTGTTTCTAACACGGCAGCACTGCTGGCTGGATCAACTCAACAGGGTAACCAGCTAACGCAACAATTGTGGAAATGAGAGGAGCAGAGGTTCAGAGGAAGACAGACGGAGAGACAAAGAGCAGAGAGAGGTGGGGAGTAGATACTCAAAGGAGCCGTAACTCATGTGTTGTTTGGCTTTCATTTAGGAGCTCTGTGATGTCAGCTGTGTTTTGTAATGGGAATAAAATATGGCATGTAAAGCTAAAGGAGGATTGCTGGGAAATATATCGACCATACGGGATGCATTTCACAATAAACACCCACAGACACACGACCACACCCAGCTCTCCTGGATTTATCCCTCCGGGTTTGAGTTTTCAGTGGAAAACGCCACGCTGAGCTCCTCGCAATAAAAGCAGCTATGCCTAGTAACGACATGCTGAGTAAGCTGAGCTGTGCCACAGCAACCCCACCGCCCCACACACAGAAATCCAAAACAAAAGAGCTCTTGGAAAGTTTTTATTTTGGCAGGCGTCAGGGTTTGCAAAAAAAAAAAAAAAAAAAAAACCTCTTTGGGGTTATTTGAGGCTGCTTTGCTGCGACCAGACGGAGGACGAGGGCATAATCAATAAAGAAGGTTGTGCAACTAATAAAACCCAGCTAATAGTACTAATAGAGACAGAGGGTTGTCTGAAAGCTTTACTTGACCTGCTTTTTACCCCAAACAAACATTCATGTAGTGGCTCATTGACTGATGAGCAGATCTGGTGACAGCTAGGCCTCTCATGGGGAATGTGTACTATGTGTTGAAGACAGTACTTTATCCCTTTTTCCATACACGTGTGCTAGTTTAGCCTTGACTCGACACGGCGGGGATTTACATCTTCATTACGACAGGGCTGCCTGATTGAAGACAAGCTTAGCTTGAATTGAGCGGGTGTAAAATGGTGAAAAAATGGAGAAAGGGAGGCTGTTACGGGTCACGGGTCAGTCACAGTCGGCGAGACGTCACTGGAACCCACATGGAGGTAAGACATCTCGCTTTGGCCCCACTTGGTGCAATTAAAGTGGTAGTTGAAATGCAAATTTGACTCATCACGGCCAAAAGTGACAATGGGAAAGCCCCACAGGTGTTACTTTGCATCCGAAACCTCCACAGTGAATAAGTGGGTCAGTGGTTTCGTTGATCCTGCATGAAGAGAGTACAACACAGCACTCATCAGCTCCTTTAGGTAAATACCATTAAAACATGCTTTTTGACACTGGCACTATTTTGTTGGCTCTGTTTTTGTTTTCTTTTTTACTTCTTTCTCTGTGTTTTCAGTTGTATTACTGCTACGTTTCAACCACAAAGATAAAAAGATAAAGCTATATTATGTTATATTTTCGCATTAAAATGTCTAAAAATGTAAGACATGTGATATATTTTGACTGAATTGTGTAGCTAATTATCTCATATGTTTCCAATGTTGATGTTAAAATGCAGAGAAATCCATAATTTATGTTTCTTTCTTTTTCTTTCTTTACTTTTTCAAGGTAACGGTGTGTCTCCTGTCAGTCATTGCTAGCTAGTTGCTATAACTTTCAGAAAATACACGGGACATGTTCGATACGTCAGAAAGCAAGGAAGGAAATCAGCAACCGTGACTAATGAGATAGATATTCATCTGCTATATGGCTATTAGCATAGCATAATTATTTTAGGATTCATGCATGACTTATATTTCTTAAATTAACTTTTTTATTATTTCACTTGCCCCCTACAGTACTCCAAAGTACCCCTAGGGGTACCAATACCCCTAAATGACTGTACACCAAATGTCTTTCACTCTAGACCATCATTTCCTGGAAGTATCCTGATCAGACAAAACACAACAAACTCACCCCTGAGAACCAGGCCTCTGGGACAAAACACACATATGCATGACCTTTCATGCATCATGAGACACTAGCAAGAATGTGAAGAGAAGTGTGGGAACAAATGTGTTTTTTCTCCAGCAGAGAGAACTCCACGATAATAACAAAGCTGTTAGCAAAAGCGAGGCACTGCCCCAGAATAATTGTAGTGTATCGTAGGTGAGGTACATCAACAAACACCTCTCCTCTCTGGCGGTCTGTTGAATCAAACATCCAGACTTCTCATCTGGTTTCCCCTCATCACGGGTCGTCCTGCTGCCTCCCACACACGCAACAGTCGGTCATTAGCATATTACAGACGATGTTTTCCAGACTTCATGATCTGTTTAGCCACATTAAAGTCAAAGAAGTGATTTTTCAACATGACATTCATAATCTTGTAACCCAGGAGATCTCTCAGCATTGTGCAGCTCTTTTGTGTCTGTCGGAAGCCCTCAGTCTGTTTTACTCAGGCCAGAATAATTATCTCAGTGACGGATAAGAATGATAATGATCATGATAATTAGTGGCTTACCTTTTGTGATTAATCTGTTATTCAGCAGAGGGAAGTGTCCAAGCAAAGTTGAGAAATATCTGCTAAATTCAGCAATTCATTTAAATTTCTTCGTGTGTGCACATGCACTAAAAATTGGCAGGGGAGGTCTACAGCTACAAACTTTTGGAGGAACTCCAGGGTCTAAATTAAGTGCCAGGGACATTTTACCCCCCCAGAAAGTCCCCGCTCGATTGTAGTACTTTCTAAACATGCAGGAACTTTAAGGGTTGGGCTTTAAACACTGAACATTTACGTTTACTCAAGCATTCACAGCATTTTATTTCAGCCACCATTTTAAAAAAAATATGAAGCCGTGAACCGGTTTGTTTTTTTGTTCATTGTGCTTTAACACATCAATATGAGCTGCGCGTCCACCAAAAGTGCCTGGAACTTTTAGAAGCAACCTTTCAGGAAGGAATTAAAATGTTCATCCAGTCTGTTGTTGTCTACGTTGCCACCGTGGTCTAAAGATCTCTGACAAATAGTCAAATTTGTCTGCTGGCATGGATAGAAGCAAAAGCTGTTCTTAGAGATCATTTTTGCATGTGATTGAAGTTACTGAGAAAGCTACTGTTGTGGAAATGCAGGTTAAGTCAAAGGCTTATTGAGCGTTTATGCAAACGATGAACTCAACTTAGGAAATGGAAACATGCGAAAAGACATGACCGTATTGCTTTTTCATACATCAGTGGACTAATTTGCACAATCTTTGCAGGCTCTTAATCACAGACAACAACAACAATAGAACAGGCTGAAGGAACCTTTCAGTTCCTTTAAGAATAGTATCTGGGACTAAAAGTACTGGGTGGTTTTGACGTGTGAAGTGGTAAAATGGTTTTGTTTGCTGTGTTTGCACAGCTGACAGCTGAGAAAAATATTTGCGTAGTTTTCAGCAAATAGTTTGCATGCGCGTTTGTGTTTAGTTGCACGTGTTTCCCAGTGGACCTGCCCAAGCTGCTCTTGACAGGAAGTCTGCAGGATGCTTCAAAGTGGCATGCAATGAGGAGGTGGAGTGGGGGAGCTTAAGTCTTCCCTCACAAAGCCAAAGTGATATGATCACAAGGCAGAAGCACTGCTGTCCCATGTCCACGCTGCAGCCTTTTGGTCGTACATCAGGGTCAAAGTCGCAATAGCTGGTTCCAGCGACGTACAGCGATGTACGTACAAGCATGCATCCAGAGTCAAACTAAGTCATGCCAGTGGAAAAAGAAACTCTCTGCCAAGTTCAATGACATTTGCTGCAAGGCTCTGTGACACGGTTCATGAGTCTGTGCCATTGATTCCACTGGGAGTGTTGCATCTGTACCACGGTTTTGATCCGTACTCCACACGGCTGCACCAGCAGCATTTCAGAAATGGAGCATTTTTGCTCACCTGATTATGTTGACTTGCAGGTTTTTCCTTGCACTTCTATCATAAGTAGACTAAATAGCTTCTTTGTTGTCTGTTGAAAGTCATAGGAAAGCTGACAACCCAAAGAGTAACTGAGAAACTCTCAGTTACTTGAAATAGTAACTGTAATGTAATAACCAATTTGGAAATTGTAATCTGCACAACACTGGTTAAAAAGCCACTCCCACTGTCACACCCTCTGTGAGCCAGTTGGCATGAACACAAACATGCAACTTCACACAAACACACTTGATCTCCACAGAGCTGCTAAAAACATTTTTTCTTGCGCCATGTGCAAGAACGTAACATGACTCATTGAAATTAATTGAGAAATAAACGTTATTGTGCAGAAAAACAGCAGCTGTTTACATCTGTTTACCTAAACAAATATGGTGGCAACGTTGAGGTATCACAGCAGCAGACAAAAGCAACCAACAGCAGCGTCTATGTTTATATGTCTGTGGTTCATACCCCCCGCTCTTCAGCAGTGATGAGGCTGCTGCCGTGATCATCTGTGAGAAACAGGATGTGGACCAGGCTCGCCTCCGTCCGGGCGTTCCCCAGCACAGTGAGCTTCCTGTCAGGCTGCGTGTAAGGTTATGGGGGGGGATTTTTATCTACATGTCAGGACAAAAAAAGGACAAGAGTGTGGCAAATAACAATGGAGAAATGAAACTTCCTGTCAGTGTCAGCCATTCCTACTTCGGCAAAGTCCTCAGAGCAGAAACAAAAAAACGTTTGTGTCCATGTGCACTCTGACTCAGACCTGTTGCCTGAGAGTTAACACCTGGTAGCAGGTTGCGTGATAGAAACTACAGTGACCTGTCGTGGGCGCTGAACTCAAGTGAGGCAGATCTGTTATTCGCTGTACTGTCACGCAAAGTGAATCAACACAGCCGGCAAAACATTAATTTCCTCCTCCTCTCTCAGCGTGAGTGTGACTGCAGATGACCAGAGAGGACAGATGATGCAAGAGGATCTAAAGTGTATGTGTTGATGTTTTTGAGACGGCAAGGACTAAAAATAACTCAAGACATTCGAGGTGACAGCTCTGTCCACTTAAAGACTGGCCTTGTTTAAAAAAAAAAAAATAAATAAATAAATAAAGCATCACTGTACATCAAATGGGAAAAAATACACATTTCCCAACTCATGGCTTAGGGAAAATATGTCTTACAATCAGGTCTTCTGATCTTCTTCAGGAATGTCTTAAATGACAAGGAACCACAGTATTTTACTGTGTAACAGAAGCAAACATAATCATCTGAACAGACGGGGCAGTTAAGGACATCTCTTACCCCCCGAGACCGAGGACAAACCTACTGTAATTTGAAGGATAATTACTGCATTATTTTAAAAGAACATGGAGTCATTTTCTATTTGAATGTGGATAAAGGAACTGACAGCCTGTCGAGCTATGGAGAGACCAACTTAAAAAAAGAAGGACAAGAAGTTTGCTTGTTTGTGGAGCTTATGATTTTGAATAATTTGAAGCCTTTTGTGAGTACAGCCATTACATTGATTAAAACAAAATCCAGAGCTGCTTTCAAAGACAGAATAAAAGAAACTGTAAGAAAACTAGATGACTCATTTTGATCAGTGTAGTGTCTTATGATTCAGTGATAGATCCTTGGAAGTATTGAGTTGTCTGAGTGTATATAATGCTTATAATTGTTGCTTGGTAGGAAGTAACATGTGAAGAGTAGCTGACAGCCTGGCTGCCATCTTCCCTCACGCTGCCACACAAAAAACGAGAAACGAGTTAGTCAGCGTACGTCAGTGGTTTCCTCAGAAAAAGAAAAACCAAACACAACTGAGGACCTGTGACAGCGGCTTAAAACCCACATTTACCTCAATCACATCAATGTGAATTCACAATTTTTTCATCTGTCTCATCAGCATCTGCATTTATCCTAAAACGAAAACCTGTGACACCCACCACATAACTGTGATCTGTGTCCAAGGCTTTGGTAAGTTGATACATATCCAAGGATAAAGAAAAAGAATCTGCCAATGAAAACTGTTTTCTTAAGGCTTGTGTCCATACGAGACATCCACATATGTACACGACAGAGTAGGTTGCCAGCGACTCTCAAAATAAGATTTATTACAGCACCGACTGGCTTACCGGACCTTAAATGCACCAGCAATATAACTGATTATTGAGTCTCATTCCCAGGACATCAAATACTGATGTTTTTGGGTTGGTAAAGTGTCGTGAGCACAGCAAAATAATGAGAAACCACCGTGCACTTCTAGACACCACCACATAACTCACCACTAAGTGGTGGTTGTAAAATAGCTACAGTACATATGACATCCGGCGGAAGTCAAAGAAGTCACGTACATAACAAATTCACACAGGACTCAAACTCTCCTGGGTGAAATAACGGGTCGGAATAAGCTACTTGCACATGTGACTCACGCATGTTTTTCTGGTGAAGACAGGCAGGTCCACAGGGTTACACAGGGAGCACAACACTCACACCCAGAGACATTCAGTGCTCCTGCACGTAGGGTTCTGTAGGGTTTCTCCCCTGTTGTCTCGGTTACCATGGAGATAAGTTCCACCCGCTCTAATAATACAATTGGTTGCCTGAAAAAGAGCAATACAACTAAAACAAACAAACAAACAAATAAACTCAATCATACATATCAACAGCCTGGGTCAATAAAAGTGCATTAATTTCAAATAAGTCTATGTTGCAAGTGTATATTTAAAAAAA
>JAJHUR010081393.1:0-11250 GCA_027495735.1 Lutjanus campechanus | reverse complement strand
GAAATTTTGGCATCGCAGATTTCAGTATTTTTCAATACCTTCCCCCACTCGGATATCTTAAGAACTTTGCTTTATTGTAAATTATATATTTATGAGACTAGAAACGTTGAAAGAGTTTCTGTTTCAATTTTCTGTGGGGTCATGTTGAATAAGGCCTGTACTATATGAGGAAGTTTATCTCTATATGCTCTACAGCAGCTGTTTGTGTCTGCAGTGCGTAAATGCAGATTTTGCCGTATATTCACAGTGTGACTGCTGCCTGATTGCTACCCTGCTGTCTTCAGGAGCACCACGCTGCGCCAGGTGACGGGACTCCTGCAACGGAAATCCAATCAGGCCAATCCTCTACGATCCCTCACAATCCTCTCAGCCGCCGCCCGACACCGCCAGCCGTCTGTAACACACACTGCACATGCCACACACACTTACAATGAACTCTTTGATAGATATGGAGATGGACACATGCACATTAACCACCTCACCTCCCGTGAACTCGGCACAGCCAATCGGGGGCTTAACGCTCCCAGCTACAAGGACTGCACAGCTGACCTTACATTCTGACCTCTCAATGGAGGTCACAGAGATGAATTTACCCCTTGGGGATCAATAGTGTAACAGCAAAAATCCACAAACACCCACCACCACGGCAAACAAACCCGCTAGGAAGCAAGACTGGCACCAGTGACATAAATAGCCCCCTGCCTCCGAGAAAGATAATGCAGGCCTTTCATCGCGGTCCAGGTCCCACTTTGCAGGGGCCTGGGGTTGAACCCTCTCTGGACCTGCGTGGAGGTCACACACAGGCCACCCAATACCAGCCAGCACTGGATCAGATACCACGGGCTAAATGGGGGCCATTCAATAGTCCTCGTGTGTGTGGGGGTAGAGGTGGAGTGGCTGCTGGGAATTTGGGCTTCCTGTTGAAAACAGAATAATATCCACAAACCCCTGTGCAGAGGCAGGCCTGTCACACAACCTCTCTAACCAAGTGTGGGAAATGCACCCATTCTGTCAGATGAGCTCATAGTCTTCTTCTTCTCTATCTACTCCTGTGTGTGTGTCTTTGTGGGCTTGTGCATTCTGTGTTCTGGCTGCAGAATGAATTTGGGCTATTGTCATTGTGATCCTAATGGCCAGCATCTGGCTCTCTGGCTCCCTTTTTTTTATTTTTTGGGTTAGGGTGGAGGGGTGGGAGTGAGGTGGGTGATCTGACTGCTTACGCCTCAAGCTGCGCAGCTGTCCCAATTACTACCTCTCTCTTCTCTCCTAATTTCCCCTCCATACCCATCTGCCTCCTCCACTCTCCAAATCTCTGTCCCATCCATCCGTGGATGCCACTAGTGTGGGTTTGTGCTTTCAGGACGCTCTCATGCTAGAAAGAGCCCTTTAGCCACCAAAGTAGGTTCAGATCCTGTTTTAAGTTGGACGCTGCGGGGTGCATAAGACCCAGACAGTGCAGTATCTTGTCTGGCGGCTAAGAATTTTTAGCAGCATCCCTGAATCCCTCCAGCCCTCCATGCCTGCTCTGATCCTGGCCTGAGCTGTGGACTCAGAGGGGCTGACAAGGCTGTTTGATGGGCCATGGGCACTGAGCATCAGGGGATTTTGTGGGTAGGTGGGTGGGTGGTTGGCAGGGAGAAGGGGGGTAGGGGGGCTGTTTGTGTCCCACAGTGAGTCCCCTCAGCAACTTCTGATGAGCTAAAAATTCTCAGCGTGTGTCATACCCTTGTGAATTCAATTCCTCATGCAGAGGAGATGCCACAAACTACTTCTCTTGTCCTGGTGGTAAGCAGTTCCAAAACTAACTTACTTACTTTCATCATTGATTAATGTGATGATTATTTTCATAATTAATTGATGAATTGCTTATTCTGTAAAATGTCAAAAACTGTAAAGAAAAAAAAGAAAAAAAAAGAAGAAAAAAAATTGCTCGTCACAATTCCCCAGAGCCAAAATGACATCTTCAAAATGCTTCTTTTGTCCAACCAAGAGCCCAAAATTTAAAAAGCTGGAGCCAGCAATTGTTGACATTTTTAGGGAAGGTATTGTGAGGATGTTAACATTACAGATATTACTTATCAATACTGGTAACTGGTAAGCTACACTGTATCCTCTTTGCAGTCTTGTTTTTTTTCTTCGGACATGAGCCGGACGCCCCCAGTAGGCAGGGGTGGAGAGAAAAAAAGATACTGGTAGAAATGCAGATTCTGGCTTTGATTTTGATTATTGAAATTGTCAGTTCAATCAATTTTCAATTTATATTGAAATTGTGACACCCCTAATCAATACATATCAATACTACTTTCCATAACTTGATGCAATAAAGACATGACATGAAAAGATGTGAAAGAATTGTTTTGTCTGGCAGAACCATTTGTTGAATAAGGAAACTTAAACGTAAGAAAAAAAAGAGAAAAAAAAGTTGAGGAAAATGTACAAAACTTGCAACCCTAACTGCTAAGTTCGCCCCTTTAACATCGCATACACACTCTTACTCTCTTTCATTGTCTTTTTTCAACTGCACACTCGCTAACATCTACATTGGAGCAAATTAATGCTACAAAAACAACAATAGCAGCCCCATTTGTCCAGGAGCCTATCATTATTTTGGTGCGGACCAATCAGTACTGGCTCTCCATATCCATCCACGTTTTTGCTTGAAAAATGACTGAAAAAATTAACTAATTATCAAAATAGTGGGCAACTAATTTTCTTCCAATCAAGTAATCACCATATCTTTGCAGCTCGAGTGCTAAGCGTTCACAGAGATGAGAAAAAATGAAATAAATACACAGATATAAATATATAGATACATATGCATTCCCACAGATCAATGCAAAGGCATGCAGGAGGCTGCACAACAAGGGGCAGTTAAGTGCTGCCTATTGAAAGAAGGAGAAAATTTAACTGCCGCATGTGGATGGGTACATGCCCATTTCTGGACGGCTCCAATGAGCCGAGAAGAAATGTCGTAAGACCCACTTCCCAGCTCAGGCTGCAGCAGCAATAACTCCCCGAGATACAGCAAAAGCAAGCACACATAAGTGAATGCGCACACACACGGATGCACTCGTGCACACATGCAGGCACGCACACACACACACACACAAATACACATCCTCTCTGATGTGAGTGCACTGCAGGCTGGGCAGCGTCCCTGCAGGGCCAAACAGAGCTGGGGCAGGACACTCTTTGAGGGGGAGTCCAGGTCAGGATCTCTGGCTGGTCTACCCCTCAACACAAACCCAACACACACTCACACATCCTTAAAACCCACCCAGGACAGCTGTGGCTGAGGCATTATGCGATCTAGAGCCAGTCCCTACACAAATCCAATCTGATGCCACATGGCTATTGGGCCAAGCTCCTATTGTGCCTGTCTGACTAAATTCCTATTCAGAACTCCCTTTCTTCCACCCTGTCTTTAGACATTCAGCTGAGTAAGACAGGTAGACAAGCAGCGAGACATTTGGACAGGCAGACAGCAGGGCAGGCCTGCTGGGGCCTTTTCTTTTTCTGCTGCCGGAGAACGCTATCAGCCTGGATCAGGCTAGGCTGCTCAAGCTGAGCTTCAGCAGCTTCACAGCCCGGCCCGCTTTTCTCCATGGAAACCTGCCCCACACTCGCCCTGTGATTGGCTCGTACGATCACTAGACAGACACTCTGTCTTACAATACAGATAATAATGGCTCTCCGGTAGGATGAGAGCAGGAGAGGAGTGATGGCAAAACGGCCTTCTTCCTACAGATTTTGCCCTTTTAGAAAGGCAGCATTCTGTAAGTGTACATGAAACTGGTCACAACAGGTGTGTTCCTGCACATGGCATGCAATATGTTAGCTCTACAGTTCCTACTCTAATGCACTACACAAGATTTTCAATCATTCATGTCTTCATTTTCTCACCTATGTTTTTTTGACAGGTTAGGGTTGCTAAACCCAAGTCAAACCTTCCACCACGTCATGGAGAGGATGGAGGGTTTTCTTTGATGTTCCTTAGGGAATATAAAGGCCTAAGTAGCAAGTAAGTCTTAACTGGTGTCTTTAAAAGCCTAAAGGTTGGAAGAGACAGAAAACGTTTTAGTCTCACATGAAAAATGCCAGCCAAATGCCAACAAGGAACATACAGTGATTGCTCACTGACCCATATGCATTAACCAGCTATTCTTTATCCTTCTTGTCTTGTCAGACCGAGGGTCTCATTTATACAGTGTTCATAGATTTTTACTTAGTCTAAAGATCATTTCTGGCATTTCGCTTACACTGAATTCATAAAAGATATGAAGCATAAAAAACCTTGCCTACGCAGGTTCCGACAAGAAAACTGGAACCATAAGCACCTGTGAGCACAGAAGACATTCAGTGTTGGATTCATCATTATGAATTTAGTTTACAAAGTGTCTGAAAAGGGATACAATCATATCGGAGCCAGCATTGTAAAGGGTCAATAGCGTTACCTTAATATTAGTGTTTCCTGTTTAGCTTACTTCAAGGCTAACTCCTTCACTTTTCCAGCAGTTGGAAAATTACAGACAGAACTTTTCTTGGTCCTGAGGATCTGCAGTGTTTATGAACTGACACACTGTAACTTGTACTGTACACTTACTGCCAGACTGACAACCTACTGCTAAGTTTAAGTTTCCACTCCAGTTTGAGCAGCACCATCACTCAGCCTGCTGCTTGCACTTCCTCACTTGCACGCTGTACACACTTAGGCACTGCCCTATTCCCTAAATGAGCTACACTACTCTTATGACAGTATGCTCCGATAAAATCCAATAAAACAGTATTATTAAGGCAGTCATCGTGATAAGAAACAATCCACACCGTCACTGTCCTTGGTGTGTGTCGCTATTAATCCCTCACATCTTAAGTTGATTATTCCAATCAAATAGTTCATAAAGCTTATGTAAAGTTCACAACAGGCTTGGACACATGCATCCCAGACTGAAATACCCCTACATCCCTACAAGCAAGAAAATCCCGACTTTGCATAGAGATAAGATAATTTCCATGTCAAAGTACAATTTTATAAGCATCTACTTATACTTTATACTGAGACATTTTATAAATAAAGCAGCGAGTCTTTAGTAATATGACTCAGAACTCAGATGGGTGTGTGTCCATGGATCCATATGTAATAATTTCAGTCCTTCCCTTCCACAAAGCAGCAGCTACAAAGGCAAAAGCTTCTTTTCAACGGCTTCTGCTCTATTTACAGTATATTGTCTGGAATTGGGGAGCAGAAATACCCTGCACATGGATTAACAATACAAACAAAACAATGCTTCCAGATGAGCCTTCCTCTTTTGGTAGCATTGTTGCTGCAGCTTGCTACAAGCTACTGCCGTGTCTTGCATAGCCTCGTCACTTCAATGTTCTTTGTGTTCGTAGCATGAGGCCCCCAAACTGGGAACATATCTTCAAAATGTGTTGTTCGTTTCCTCCATAGCTCAATTCAGCCTCCTCTTCTCATCCGTCTGACGTTTTCAGGGAAAAAAGGATATATCTGGGACAACCATGTGCAAAAAAGGGGATGTATAAACAGCACATTGAAGCCAATATCAAGCATTATACACACACTGTACAGTTCGCCAAAACACTGTGATGCTTGAAATTAGAATGGCTTTTCATGCAAACAGAGGCACTTGCTGTGCAGGTGACAGGCTGGTATTGCAGACAGAATTGAAATGAAAAACAAATCCAACTGCTATTTTAAATAAAACTCCACTTGGCAGTGGCTCGCTGCGCTAAACCAAACAGAGAAATGGAGCTTGCCACGTGACAAATGTGCACAGTGTTAAATACAGATAAAACTATGAAATGAGTCACCGCCCATTTTTGTTCACTGCACCGCATCTAACCTCTTTGGCAGAGCAACACTAATATGTTTAATGAACTCATTAGTCAAAAATGAAGACAGACAGTGGCATGAGGCATGGAAGGTGGAGGCACAAAGGGCAGAGAGAGAGCGAAGGAAGGGGAATGAGAGAAAATAGACCAACTGAAATGAGGGAGGGGGAGCTACTTCTCTAGAAAGCACATTCTCTTGTATTATAGATGCAGTATCATGTGTTACAGTAGCTACATGGCAGCAAATGCAACATTTGTCTGAAGCAATCAACTCAACAAGCAGAAACAACACAACCTGAGAGGAATTCTGCAACAAAAAAAAAAAAAACTTCAGACCTGCCAAGTAAATTTCAAGGGTTAGTTTGAGTGTCATCACTACTATTTAATTTAAGTGCGTCATCAAAAATTACACAGACTGGAATGAACTCCTCTAATGCAATTATTTGCACTTGCCTGATATAAATGGGTCCACCCATGGCTAGGCCTATTCATTCTAAAAATGGTAAAGCCCAGATCTCAGCAATGTGTTGCCAAAGCATGAGTCACTTTGCTTTATGTAAAATAATTGGCCCCCGACAGTTTGAAACAGTTAAAATTCAAACAGGCGTCTATCTGAAACAGCACATTTCTCACTGCTTGAATCCAAGACAGAGTCTCCCTGCCATGACATAGACTGCTGTCACCGCAATATATATGGCTGTTTACTTATTCATGAATGGGTTAAGGCTACTAAATCAATCAATCTGCTTCCAGTTACCAAGGCTGACTTTATTAGATAACATTAATGATGCATTAGTTGTCCATAGGTGTTGAGTTTCTCCTTTGTCAGCAACTACAATTCAAATGAGAGGACAATGGAGATTGGCTGCAAATGGATCAAAACTTGGGGATAATTGCAGCACTATACTATACAAAAGTATGAGCTAATCATTTACTGTCACACAATATGCTGTCAAAGAAAGAAAAATCACAGTGTGCTTCACAGAGATGAAATATGTCTTGTAATATCAGCTGCAGACATTAAGTGATATGAAATGCTAGAGTTAGGAGGGAAAAAAGCCATACGTCATCCATATTACAAATCGATTTCACGCGAAAGCAATAAGATATCGCACTTATTTTCTCCATTGAGTCTGTCATATTAAATTAGATTAAAAAAGAGCCTCGCAATATAATGTTCCTTGACATGCTTTGACTTCAGCTTCAGTGCTGTAATCATAAGCCTGGGAAATAAAACTATAGTGATATGTATCATAAATGGACACTTACTGGGCAAAATAGCCCAGAAAACTGAGGTGGTTTTGCTCGGATATTTCAAACTATTACATATGATGAAATCCATGTTGGATTGTGGTTGTAAAATCTGAAGCATATCGTATCTCAGGATTGGGACCACTCTGACACTATCAGAATATGGAGTACAGATATTTTTCCAGTATAACTCATGTTGAATTTTGAATGGCGCACACACACGCTTTAATGACAAAGAGTGATGATATGAGTCCACATATTTCAATATATAACATGAGAGCATATTCAGATTTGAATTTCATGTGCGTGCAACATTAGATATATCTGAACACAGTATATTATACAAGACTAAGTATTTGACCTGATGTCAAAAAATCCCCGGGCATGGTCCAGATATGATCCAGATACTTGCAAAAAATTTAAGAGATTTCTCCAGATTCTGGGTATTTGGCACGAAAACGTTCAGTTGTTGTACTTAAATGCATTAAATGCAAACCACCATGAATGCAGGAATATGAATGAATACACCATGGCTCATAAACAGCCTATCATATCCTTGATAATGGGGCATGCTACATGTGACACACAAACAATCAATCATTTAACAGGTGTGTTATTTTGTTGCATCGTCGTCATGTGACACAACAGAAACAGTGGGGAAGTGAGCACAGACGGAGAGGAAATTGTTAATAAAAAAAGGACAGGTCAGCGAGCTCCTATGGCAGTTTTGTTTTGTAAGTCTATCACCACAATCCTGATTACAATACACAAACTACAAAAGCTTTCCAGAATGCAGTTCAGTTTCAGAATTGGCAGATATCCAAGTTCAGGTAATGGAATCACATTGGAACTGAAAAAAGTGGATCAGTAAATCTCTAGTCTTCAATAAAAATAGGTCATTAAAAATTATCAAAAATTATGGACTGAAATGAAACATTTTATCATGCTAAAATTTTCCACTGTATCGCCCAGCCCTATGTAATTATGACAATATTAGACCCATTTATATACTGAGAGTGCAATGTGAGCTGTACATTCATCATAAGCCCTTTGCTGGTACATCACTATACTAGGCATACATTTTCTAATGGGAGCCTCTGCTGGGAATTGAACCTCTAGTCTTACCAGCAACTGATGCCAGACTCTATCAGTCGAGCTACACTGAACACATAACCACATACACTGTCTGTGTATGTGGCTGCTGCCATCTATATTATCGTCAGCAGTGTAAAGTGTGTGTGTGTGTGTGTGTGTGTGTGTGTGTGTGTGTGTGTGTGTGAAGAGGGGATGGGAAGCAGAAATTCCCCTGCTGGCTCCCTCTGACTGTCCTGGTGTGATGGAGGAATGGCCCGAGCTGAGCCGTTTTATTTCCTAATCACATATCAGAAAGGCCTTATTACACATTAACCACACCTCCAGATACTGAAAACAAACGCACGCCTGGCTGTGGTGATTATTACAAAGCAATTCCTGATACTAGCAGCAGTGCACTGAGGCTGAAACACAGGCAGCTGCTGCTTTGTCTGCTCCCCACACATAATACACTCGCACACACACACACACACACACTGACAGAAACAACACTGAAGGAAGGATGCACACAAGTGTCAAACACCCCCCTGTGTCATGTGTTGCCATTTTTACGTTTTGTATGCGAGGTCAAACACATTTAACAGTGACAACTCATACAGTAGGGTAGACTGGGGACAGTTGCGACAATGGACGGTTGCAACAAGTCTTATTCCTCCAATTATAAAAATGCTAGAGTGATAATACTGCACATGCTCAGTTAGGCGCTCCCCCCACCAGGAAGACAGAAGACACATTCAACATCTGCTGTTGCAGTTCACCCAAATGCAAATGTTCATGTTTAATAAAAGTTTGCTGCATTGCAAATTGTTCCATTCTTTTTGTCTCACACACACACACAACATCTGCACATTGACTTAAGTTAACCCTATGTTCTGTACATACATCAACAGAAACTACAAGAATATTATTGTATAACAGTGCATATTTTCAATATATGATGTTTACTGTAACAAAAACCTAAATCTTAATCCGTAACATTTAATATATTTTAGTATGTTGCAACTGTCCCTTGATTGTTTTACAACTGTCCCCAGGGTTAGGGTCTAGGGTCACCAGATGTCCTGAAAAATTCAGGACAGTTCTGTATTAAAAACAACTGTCCTGAAAATGACCCGTTACAGTAATAGATAATATGAACAACATATAAATCTGTGAAAATGTTCTGACCAAATTACTTATGCAGGCTATAATTCCGGCTTCTAGTTATTTAATTTTTTTTTTTTTAAAAACGTAAAATATGTAGTGTTATTGATATGTTTTCACTATTGCACTGATAAAAAATAACGGACTGTTGATGTCGTTAAACCTGTTTGAAATCAGATGACGTAGAGTACACCGCAGGTGGAAGTTAATAACAACCTTAGCTGCCTTACCAGCCTCTCAAATATGGAGATTTGCTGCTTTTCTCCATTTATTATCATCTCCAAATGACAAAACAAGACATCACCTTAGACTTTAACAAACTGGCATGGACATTTTTCACTATTATTATAACTATTTATAGACGTTGCAGCCCTACATTAAACATGACAATTCACTTTAGTCTTTGTTTTTATTTGATAACCACTAATAAACAGAACAATTTGTAACAGGGCATCTGTGAAAGTGTTCTGACCAAATTACTTATGCAGGCTATAATTCCTGCTTCTAGTTATTAAAAAACATGTAAAATATGTTGTGTTATTGATATGTTTTCACTATTGCACTGATAGAAAAATAATGGACTGTTGACGTCATTAAACCTGTTTTAAACCAGATGATGTGGGTGCAACCGTCACATCAGAAGGAAGTTGTGATAAAAAATATCTAAAAAATTTGTTTCTGCATTCCCACAGCTTAATGACAACCTTAGCTGCCTTACCAGCCTCTCAAGTATGGAGATTTACTGCTTTTCTCCATTTATTATCATCTCCAAATGAATATCATTGGGTTTTGGACTGACAAAACAAGACATCACCTTAGACTCTCACAAACTGGCATGAACATTTTTCACTATTATTATGACTATTTATAGATGTTGCAGCCCAACATTAAACACGACAATTCACTTTAGTCTTTGTTATTTGATAACCACTAATAAACAGAACAATTTGAAAAGAGGCAAGTAAAAATTGATTTAGGGCAAGTAAACATTTTTTTTTTTTAAATTACGTTGAACCCTGATATTAATAACAAATTATCATAGTTAAAAGTCTGATGATACTCTAAATCACTCTATACATTTTGATCCTTCTGACATAAGATGCTCCCCTCAACTCCCCTGTCCTGAATTTCACCCATTCTCATCTTGTCACCCGACTGGGGTCAGACACAACATCTGACTTCTTCCTTTCAAATAAATATCGCAGACAGTATGTCAAATCTGATCAATCTTTAAAAGCAGAATCAGTTGAATCAGTTGAATCTGAGGAATCTGCGTTGTTCATAAACACACCAGAGAGATTGTTGCTGAGTTTCGTTTTCAGGACGTTTGGGGTAGGTAAAGCATCTCATTCACGGTAAAAAAATAAAATAAAAAAAAATAAGGAAATACAGGCAAAGGCTAGGGTGTCTGAGATACACACACTACCACACACCTCTAGCAGGTCATAAATAATGACTCAATGGGATGACTCGTACATTGTTTTTACAGGAAAATGTTGCATATCATTCCTTTAAATTGTAAGGGTCGTTAGCAGACAGATGCACAATTAATATGTTACGATTTGGTTGTTTTTTTCCAAACCGTTTTTGAGTAACTGAGACAACTGCTAGAAGAGTTGCAACCGTCCCCAGTCTCCCCTATATGCCCACACGACAAACAGAAAACAAACGCACACCAGACAGACAGCTAGCTTATAGGCTACACGCTTCTAGCTCTCTTGATGCTGCCAAATTAAAGCACTTTAACGGCCGTCTATTCACACAGCTCAGTCCAGGTAATGCTGCGGTATTAAAGGAGATTTCAGGCTAACTGCCGCGGATACGCTGTGGATTGTTTTGAACATGCCCACTTGCTTCTTCTCCAAACGCAACAAAGAAGACCGCGGGCCGGTGTGTGAGGATGTAACGTCAACC
>JAJHUR010081390.1:37934-48796 GCA_027495735.1 Lutjanus campechanus | reverse complement strand
TGGGGGGTTCACTATCTCCTTTATCAGAGCCACTCAGCCTACACCTCTCCTCCACCATAACTCTTTCCCAAAACCAAACCCCGCAAATCCTTTCCCCATTCCCAAATCCATAAACCCTGAAATGCAGTTTCCTACACAGGGGTCTCAAAAACAGTATGACAGGTGTGTGTGTGTGTGTGTGTGTGTGTGTGTGTGTGTGTGTGTGTGTGTGTGTGTGTGAGGAGACAGAAAGAGAAAGGAGGATCCAAGTGGTGACAATGCTGTTCAGCTGTTCCCCCCTCACACTGGTGTCTGTCTAGGATTACAACGGGTGAGAAAGTTGGCCCAGACTACCGTTACAAAGACTTACTGATGTACACACCCACACACACACACACACACACACACACACACACACAAAAGAACAAACTCACACAAAGGCAGAGGAAGACAGGAGCGTCATCACATCTTCACCTGTTCATTCCCCGGATTCCACGAGGCAGCTGCCATCTTGAACCCTCGAAGGCTTGACCTCCAAACAACCTTTAAAGAAAAGGGGGCGGGTTCGTTTGGGGGGTGGGGGGGGGCATAAAACCCTCTGAGGTTACCCTAGTCGGTTTTATCTGAAACACCTCTGACTCCCCCCACCACCAGCATCTCAGAAAAAGCACCTCATCCCCTCCCCTGTCGGCGTGAATATTCATGAGCCATAAAGCCAGGCGGCGGAGACGTAGCAGGCATAATAAAAACGTCAGAGGTATAAAACACTCAAAGAAAAAGCCGCCAGGAGCTCGGGCAAGTCGCTCTGAATGTCAAATCCCCACCCAGGGGTGTCTGGCCCGTTAGGTCTATTGTGCTTGACTGACTTTTATGCATCTGACATGAATTGGCCTCTGCTCCTGGCACGAAACTTTGTAGGCCACATTTTCAGGATCAAAGAATCCCTTTTAAGGCATGAAATCAGATAGAAGTGGAGCACAAAACACAACTTTTGGAAGGAAACATTCAGTAAAGTGGTATACAATCCGTTCTTAATACAAGATAATGGAATGAACCGTTTGAAAAAGCTCAAATGAAAGGATTTTAAGGCTTATTGCTGGATGACAGATACGCTAATATCACATATATGAATGTAGGAAACTCTTGAAATGGTTTTCTCTAAGTATGATCATTCCCTTTTGATCCCAGAATTTTTATAGCTCTTCAAGGTAATGTGATGTGAAAGTCTACCTTGTTCATCTTTAATACATAGCAATACACAAAATGTACTATTTAAAATGCCCAACTACTGTAACCTGCCAGCTACATCATGTCAGAGGTTGAGCTACGTGCATCTACTGAAGCTTGAAAAGACTCTGGTAGCTCTTGCAGGAGACATTCATTCATCACACATGTCATTAATAATAAGTGCAAACTGTTAGTGAGGTAACTAAGCAGAGCCGTCCCTAATGAGATATCGAGGAGCTAATTGTCAGTATATGAATGTTTGCAAAGGGAGAATGGACTGCTGCACACACTTGAGAAATAATGAGCAGGAATTCTTGTGCCGATCCAGAAAAAAGATCAATCAATGTAACAACCAGTGACTGTAAAAAAAACACCTAATTTATGTTACACTTTATATTTTCTCTTTAGATCTCAGTACAAACAAAACTAAATTTTCTACTAAAAACATTGAGCTTCCATAATTAGATGTGTTCATATTTTATAATGATTCATTACAAGGATACAAGGCGATTTATTTATAGTTTACAACAAGCTTATAAAATGAGATTTTGAAGTAGTTCCCTCTTTTTTATGGGATGATTGTGACTAGGGATGGGCATTGATACCAATGCCATTATCTATTTTGCTGATTCCTTTATGGACTCCTGATCAATATTAGCTGAGGTGGCTGCAGCCTGAGAGCCGACTGCAGCAACAGTGTGTCTGTCATCATCTAAAATGAGGGAATATCCGTCCAGCATTCACTTTCATTTAGGTTTTCTAAGTCAAATTAAAAAAAACTGCTAAGCCCTGTCGGCATGGCGCCAGTGTTATTATAACAGGATATTTACCCTGTGTAAAGGACGTGCTGCTCGGTTGGGAAGCAGTGGCACTCGTGTGTAGAGTGTCAAACACACAACATTCCTGGAATTTAAGCCCATGTTGCGTAGAAAGATGTTGGTGTTTCCAACCTCTCATTACAATCAGCACTGCTGTCATCTTTTTTTTTCGTGAAATGTAGCCATGCTTTGGACCGTTTCTTCCTCTCCACCGTCATTTCCAGCAGTGTGGACCATGAGTTTGACATCATTATTTTGCTATGCAAAACTGTCAGCACTCATAAAAGGATTTGAGCTCAGAGGTATACAATTTCAATGGATCGGATAATTTGTACCCAGGTCTCAACTGTTCCGATTCTTGAGTCCCGTATTTCTCTTACACTGACCCAAATTATTTCCATCTATTACTATCAGTCTTATTCTCAGGGACACATCTTTTGGGGGGGGATTTAGGTGGGAGCTCTTTCTAGTCACAGAAGTGGCAACGGTCTAGGGATTGAGATGTTGGTCAGTCCAACATGTAGGTCTAGAATGAAATATCTGAACAATTTGCTCAGGGTTATCGTAGGCCATTGGACTTGCTTATGTTTCGTCTTCAGAAACGTCTTCAAGAACCTAAGCAAGTCCAGTTGCCATGACCTGGATGACTGAGACACTTCAGAGACATCTCAACATTTATTACACAGATTGCCCAGGAGATGAATCTTAATCTAGTAATCTCTTGAGTTTCCATCGAGCACCACCAGCAGGTTAATTCAAATCGTTGGCCAACACCTCATTTAATGATGACTTACAAAACCCATCATATTCTGATGACTATAGCAATCCCAGTGAGTGGTGTGAGAAATGTGTGTGTGAGTTCATAGTAACGTAGAGGTTGTGTGAAATCCTTTTTGATATTTTTTTCCACCACAACGGACTCAACCCAGGCTACAGCTCTCGTTCCCCACCAGTGAGGAATCTACAAACATTTTACAGCCACCTTTTAAAGCCTGCACGGGGTGTTTGATCTTCAAAAGATAGATTTCGGGTGGAGTATCACTTTAAAGCTGAGATCCATAACTTTGGGCCCTTTCAAACTACAGCAGAGGTGATGGAGTGTCTGGTGTTATTTGTTTGACCTCTAAGGACTCATTTATCAACTGCAGCTTCAATTCAAAGTGAGAGAATGTCTAGACGAGCTGCCTGTAGTAAAAGATCTGTCCTCTTTATACAAAGAGATAAACTATATGGCATGGAACAGTACAAAATAAACCACTTCCAGACAAACTCTTAAGTCAGGTATATTATGTCAGCACTGCAAAATCCTACCAGTTCATCCATTACTGTGGCT
The DNA here is from genome assembly GCA_027495735.1 of Lutjanus campechanus. Classification (NCBI taxonomy): domain Eukaryota; kingdom Metazoa; phylum Chordata; class Actinopteri; order Lutjaniformes; family Lutjanidae; genus Lutjanus; species Lutjanus campechanus. The sequence goes on along the minus strand of JAJHUR010081390.1, from coordinate 45,439 downwards.
CAGTGGCCTCCACCACCCTCCCTGCCTCTCGGCCCACGGCAGATGGACTGTGAGGGGTTAAACCTCCTGAACCGTCCACCCTTCCCACAGTGTTGGCTTCCACCCTGATACCAAATATACACACCAACACACAATGCAGCTCCCTCTCAGTTTGCCCCCAGTGCTTCCAAGTCACAGGCTGGGGAGCAGAGTGACACCATGCCACAAAAAGTGCCATCTTGCGCCTCCTCTGCTGCCATGCTGAGGCCCCTGGCAGCTCCAGGCGGGCTTATGTGCCCGTGGCCTTATCTCCGGCCCCATTGGTGCCACGCTGAGGGGGCTGGCGGGAGCTGGCAGTGGCTAGGCTTTGGCACCGGCCTCTGTTTGTTCTATATAACCTCTCTCTCTCCCTCTCTCTGGAGGCTATGCTCCAAAAGTGTGTTTGTGGGTTTGTGTGGGCAGGCAGAGGCAAGAAGACACAAGTAAAACACGCACTTTTTCCTTTACCACCAAGGATTAGTGAATCTTATCTGAGAGAGAAACGGCTTTGCGCCAAGTTGTGTCCCCGTGCATGTGGCTGTTTGCAGACAGCTGCGCAGAATGTCACCTCCTGAAGGACCACAGCATTAAGAAAGAGAGCAACAGAGAGCTAGATGTACAGAAAACCAGACGCACTGATTAGCTGCAAGGCCGTGTACATTTAAAGACACTGGTATAAAAGAGAGCATTCACAGCAAAATCAAAAACCAACCTGTAGTGTCATTTAACCATCTAGATAGCTTTGGTATGAGCTGACAAGTTTTGGTGATGTCCGGCTGTAGAGATGCCTGCCTTCTTTGGACTTTATTGGCACTCGATGGCACTCAGCTTGTGGTGCTCAAAGCGCCAAATACTACATTTGAAAAGCTCAACATCAGTGTCTCCTTCCAGAAATCATGACCTGGTTATTTAAGATAATCCACAGACCTTGTTGTGAGCAGTTACATGTAGGAACTACTTTATTTCTACCGAATTACACCCACCAACCACAGCGTAGAAGGATACACGCATCCACTCATGGAAGAGAGGTCAGCTAAGGAAGATGCCTTAAATATTTACATCCCACACTGTCACAAGCCTCTCTTCCATGAGTAGATGCACGCTTCCTTCTGAAAGGTGATATAGACGGCTGGTGTAGGTCCGTAGAAAGAAAACAGTCCATGCTGGGGCTGTGTGTGCAAATATCAATATCAATATCAATATCAAAATTGCAGAACCCTGCAATTTTTTGATTGAGGAAAATGTGAGAAGAAACAGCATTATAATGAGGTACTGTAGTGCTGCTGAGATACCCTGGTCTACAAATCTTGTACAGACCTCAACAAAAGTTACATCATCACACCTTTTATAGTATTTTTTTCAGTGAAAATGAAAATTTTGATGCAAAAATGATAATTTCCTGAAAATTGTGTGGCAAAAATAATTATTCCCACTCATCATATGGCATATCACAATTGCAATTTAGGTCAAAATAATCACAATATGACTTTATTTACCATATCATGCAGCCCTGGTTCCTACACGAAACTGCTCACAACAAGGTCTGTGGTACTTGTGTCTTTGGGATGTGTTGGGTGCTGATGCAAAACAATTTTAAAAATGTGCAAATGAAATCATTAGCACTCACTAACAAGTATTTAACACTTCCATTGTAGCGTGAAATGCATCCGGTTTGCTGCTGCCGTTCTCCAATAAAACTGTTAAATGTCATGATTTCTGGAGTCTTTGCTACTCAGTTTTTTGAGTGTATTGTTTGGTGCTTTGAGCAACACAAGCCAAGTGAAATCTCGTTCCATTACATTGGGTAGATGGAAAAATGTAGTAGCACTACAGGTGAGAGGGAAAATATGTATTTTTGACTTTGGGATGGACTGCCCCTTTAAAGACAAGATGCTCAGAATACGCTCCAAAGCCTTTGGACTGGAAACAGGACCTTGCAGCAGCCCCACAGAGCCTCGTTTGGATCCTGCCAACATTGGCCTACAAGGGAACTTCGACTCTCTTGTTACCTTCAGGAGCTGCCAGGAATATCTCAAAGGGTGCTGGCAGAAATACCACTAATAATAGTGCGTCCTCAGTTTTGGGAAAGCATTATCCTGATGTCATGAACTGAGAAAGGCAAAGACAACTTCTTTAAGGGGAGCTCAAAACTAGCACAGCGCACAGAAAGTGTGGAGAACAACATTAGGGATTATTCATGGGGAGGGAGGGAGGGAGGGAGAAATTGCGAGCATCTGTTGCTGCTTTACTCTTTTGCTCTTCTTCATAACCGGCTCTGTGAAAAGTGATTCACAACACCTCCACCTATTCTACTCGCTTGGTTTCCATATACGGCTTATATCACAAATACTCCTGCAGCTTTTGATGTTGATACCTAAACCGAGCAAGAGCAAGGTGAAAGGTAATTCTTCACGCTGCTTGAGGAGCGCTTTTAGGGGAGGTGACGGACACACTGCACAGATCCCAGCTGTTTAAGGAGGATAGAGAATGATTCATGGGCTGTTTTTCTGTGCAGGCAGTCGGGAGAAATTCAGCCCGATTATTAAGTTAGGGGCTGGAGCCTTTCAGGAAAACATGATGCCCGAGCAGAAGGTGTTTGACAGGAGTCTAGAGTTTCACAGATTTTTACTGGGAACGGAGCTGGTTTTACCGTGTTCAGCTGGTTTGTGTTAGTGTGGTGAGAAATTCCTGAAATGGTTTCAGTTTTAAAGGGCGGACGATATTAGGAGAGGCCGGAGTGAAGGGATTAGAGGAAATGTTTAAATCTTCGCTGGTGTTTCTGCCAAAGCTGCTGGGAGTATGTTGTCAAGACCCATTTTTGTCTTAATTAGCAGATAAGCAAGGATAACAGAGGCAAAAGTTCATTTTGTGTTTGGTGTTTCAGTTGTGTGACATGGCTGACAAGTACATACACTTTCAGGGCAGGAATTATATCAACCACAGCCAAACTGCCAGTGCCATGGATGGCCTGGAGCATGGCCATAATGACCCTTCTGCCCACACGGCCAGTTTGGCATGTCCTGTTTGAAACTGACCGTGACCTGTTCCCTTAAAATAAAGTTGCACATTTCCTCATTTCAAACTACATGTGGCACAGCAGATAAACAAACTCATGTCTTGAGCTGGACATCAACAGCAAAGCAAGATTTCTCCCACTCCCTCAAGTATATGCACAAACATCTCCAGCTAACCAGCTAGCTAACATTAGCTAACAATTAACAATATGTGATAAGCACAGGCAGCGAAACACTGTATAGTATCAGTATGAATACGTGTGTTTTCAAGTTTACCAAGTAGTTTATCTGATTAATATCTGACATGTTATTACTCAACTGGAACCAAACCGTAAGCTGAAAACTGTGCAGTTACTTTGGTAACAGCCACAAAACACAAATACCACACCCACACACATGATAGATGGTGAATTATGAGTTGTTGTTTAATTCGGCCTGTGTCTGATCCACCAAACAGCAGCTTCTTTTAGTGAGAAAGTAATTTTTGAAATTGTTTGCCTCTCATTCTCACAGTCTTCTTCCACTAAAACAGCGCAGCCACACTAGGGAGTTAAGGTGGCAAAATCCAAAATATTAAGTGTTGCTGGAAATACAGTTTATTTTTATGGATTATATTGATGCTGAATTGATAAGAAGACTGTCGACATATGACGTCTTTTAGCTTGTGGATCTACAGTTGTGTGCTTTTGCAGACATGTATGAAATTGTTAAAATGTTATATTTCTTAAAGGCAGTTTGGTTTTTGGAGAGAGCCGAGAGCTTAGGTGTAATTCAATCTAATAATACTGTATTTTTTTAACATTTGACTACTACTAAAGTAACTGCTAAAGCATAACAAGGTCGTCTGATGTTCACTGTGGTTTGTGATTGGTTTGATTAATGTTATACAGTCTAATAATGTGTGTTTGTATTGATTACTGACAGTGGGTGATCAGGCTAACTATCAGCTAATTGTACTAATGCTGTTTTGTCTTCATACAAGGTAATCATCACTTATTGTTATTGCATTGCTTTGGTTTTGGCCTTAGTGCTCTACATCTTGGCCGTACTGCCCCAACAAATTTGAATCTATCAAAGTGTCCTTGCTCTAAAAATGCCTGAACTTTCAGTCATTTTTTTCATAACACAATTAATTCAACAGCACCTGATTTGTACTCTAACACATACCTGGACGCAGCAACAAATGTGCCCTCAGCTATATTTGTATTCATATAAACAGCTTAAATGTCTTTACATTACCTGCTGCTGCTGTCAAAATAAAGTTATAGTTTAAGGTGATCTTCTGAAGGCCTAATCTAACAGCAGAGATTTTAATTGGACCTATCTGCATATCATTAAAGTGCCACTAATCACAAGCAGCCCTGCTACGGAGAGAAAAAAAAAAAATCAGTTGTCTGTTGGAAGCCCGTCTGACAGGAGTTTGTTGTATTTTAAGGAACTAACATCTGCTAGTGAGAAGCTGCCAGCCGACAGTGGCCTCTCCTCCCCTCCCCGCTTCTTCAGCTTTCCTGTCCAGTGGCGACAACCGTTATCTTTTTCGCAGGAGCTAGCTGTCATCCGTCTACATTAACAGGCCCGCTCGCAGAGGCCCGGTCACAACACGACAGAGGCCAGAGCTCTCCGGATCGAGATAGCATGCGATGTCTGAGGCCGGGGAGGTGGATGACGAGGGCTGCTGTGGGGTGGAGGGTCTAGGGGTGGAAGCTGCCAGGAGATCTGACACCAAGGTCAGGGGTGGCGTCTTAAGTTAACTCAGCCGAGTGATGGTGATGATAAGAGACCAGAGAGGACTTTAGAGCTGCCGCTACAATCCTCTGCTTTTATAGAGCAGCAGCTAACATTATTACTTGTGAAATCTAGCTTTGATTTAATACATTTCTTATTACTGGAGCTACATAATACATAACATGATGTTTGATACCTGATATATGGACAAGTACTGTCTCACAGCTATCTTTTCTTGGCTATACACACACTTGTACTGCATTTTATACTATGTTCTATTTGTTTTCCCTGTGTGTGATGTTCTCTCCAGCTCTACATTTCTGACTGGAGCCTCTAAAATGTGTGTATTTTAGTCTGCTCCGATATATATTATTTTTGGGCACAGTGTAAATTGATTTATCATCATGAAAAGGGAAATTCTTTCTATTTTTGTTTTGTCATTGTAGCGTCACATGTTAATCTGTCCTTCACACTCCAATTCCTAAAACTCCCATGTGTCTATCCCGCATTAGAACAGAAACAGCTTTCAATTTCTGTCTTTCGGTTCAATCGCATCCACAGGCATCCACATAAGCCGTGTTTCCACTGCAGGAACTTTCCCCGGGGAGTAGGAACCCTTGGAAGAAGTCGAGTGTGTTTCCACCGCAGGGGCCGGGGACTAAATTAAGTTACGGGGACATTATTTTACCCCCCAAAATGTCCTTGTTTGGCGGGGTAGTACTTTCCAAAAGTGTAGGAACTTTGGTGGTGGGCCATGCAGAGCTTTTTGTTCATAATGCTTTGACACATGAGATAGCAGAAGACAGCCAGAAGTCCAGGCCTTATTGAGCACTTGTGCCAAGGACAAAATCCAACAAGAATCGGAAACAGGGCTTTATATGGCATCATCATTGTTGTTTAGTCTAGAGCTACAATGACAAATCAATTATTAGTTGACTATTGAATTAATTGCCAACTATTTTGATAAGCGATTAATTATTTTAAAACATTTGTTTTATACAAAAATGTCCAAATTCTCTGATTTCAGCTTCTCAAAATTTTCTGTGATTTCATATTTTTCATGATTTTCTGATTTTATGGCCCAAACAACTAATTGATTCATTGAGAAAATTAATCAGCAGATTATATAAAAATTTGCCTAATCTTTGCAGGTCATTAGACTGTGATGGACACAGACAACAAGGGGCTGAAGGGACCTTTTAGTTCCTTGAAAAGTAGTTCCTGGGACTAAAAGTTCTAGGTACTTTGGGTGGAAACGCAGCTTTACACACGCACACCTGAGCACTCCAGCATAAACAGCAAAAACACTTACTTGCCACCTCCAGCGACGCATTGCGACTGACCGCCTCACCCAGGTAGTTCCGCGCCACGCACACGTACACGCCTTCGTCGGGTTTGCTTCGCCTCCCGTGCACGATTCTCAGGAAGAAGAGGGAGCCGCTGGGCAAGAGCATCCGGTGGGATCGGGGGTCCTCTCGGTCCGTCTCGACGCGCTCGCCGTCTTTGTACCATTCCACCATCGGGGTCGGCCGTCCCTCCGCCTTGCAGTTGAGGGTGGCCGGCTCGCCCTTGGACACGATCAGATCAGATGGGTGTTCTATGATCCGCGGAGCCGCATCCTCTAACCTGGGCCTCGAACCTGGAGAAAAGACACAGGGAAGACAAAGATTAACATTTGGGCATTTTAGAGCAGTGTTTTCCTCTTAGGTTGTGACCCAAAATGGGACATTTGCATTTCGGAACAGAAAACATAAACTTAACAAATTCCAGCACTAGGCATGATGGGAAATGTGGGCTCAGTCTTGTTCTGATCTGCTCCTGTGTGCCCTGTTTAAGTTATTACACTATTAATACAAACTTAACACTTCCAGTTTCAAATTAAAAGCTCTCATGTTTCAGTGAACAAGCAATTTAATTATTACTGTGATGCGCATAATAATGAAATAAATACATTTCAAATACATTTTAAATTCATGATTAATTGTGTTCTTTATCATTTTATAAATGTAAATGTTACTGCAATTCATTATGCATTTTTGTAAGTTTGGCTTCTGGGGAGACACCAAATTATGCTTCAGAATATGAGTGTTAGTTTCCTACAATAAGATGGAAATTTGGGGTGAAATTAAGTAATAATTTAAGCAAACTGATCTCTAAACCAGAGCAAAGAAGTGTTCTAAAGTTAACACAACAGATTGAAAAAAATGGCACACAATTAACAGTCTGTGTTACTGAGAGTTGTTAATGGTATTTAATGAGAAAATGTGACAACGTGTTACATTTAGATCACTCACAGACTCAGGATGTAAAGAGTGCGGCTGCACTCGTGTAGGAAGAGTAAAGACTATAAAAACACTTTTTTTTTTTTTAACATTCTGGCCACTGCACATAAGAGGCAAGGGGGCGGCACGACTTATAAAAATATACACAGTTGCCCTCTCTACAAGGCTCTCAAGCTGGGCGCGTGAACGGCAGCAGCCAGAAAACACACACAATTTTATCAGCGACAACATGGCTGTGTGAAACAAGCATGTAATGTAATTGCCCGACAGTTACATTCAAAGTATAAATCAAGAGGACGTGTGAAATTACATGCTCTAAATTCAAACCAGGACCAAAATTCTGCTACAGCAGAGGGGACACACGAGAGGAGCAAATGCGGTAAGAGCTGTGCTGATCACAGGCTCACGAGAAAGTAGGTTGACTGAAATATCCACACATAAAACGTATACGACAAACTCCAGTGCA
>JAJHUR010081390.1:0-37914 GCA_027495735.1 Lutjanus campechanus | reverse complement strand
TGATGGGAAATGTGGGCTCAGTCTTGTTCTGATCTGCTCCTGTGTGCCCTGTTTAAGTTATTACACTATTAATACAAACTTAACACTTCCAGTTTCAAATTAAAAGCTCTCATGTTTCAGTGAACAAGCAATTTAATTATTACTGTGATGCGCATAATAATGAAATAAATACATTTCAAATACATTTTAAATTCATGATTAATTGTGTTCTTTATCATTTTATAAATGTAAATGTTACTGCAATTCATTATGCATTTTTGTAAGTTTGGCTTCTGGGGAGACACCAAATTATGCTTCAGAATATGAGTGTTACTGTAGTTTCCCACAATAGGATGGAAATTTGGGGTGAAATTAAGTAATAATTTAAGCAAACTGATCTCTAAACCAGAGCAAAGAAGTGTTCTAAAGTTAACACAACAGATTGAAAAAAATGGCACACAATTAACAGTCTGTGTTACTGAGAGTTGTTAATGGTATTTAATGAGAAAATGTGACAATGTGTTACATTTAGATCACTCACAGACTCAGGATGTAAAGAGTGCGGCTGCACTCGTGTAGGAAGAGTAAAGACTATAAAAACACTTTTTTTAAAAACATTCTGGCCACTGCACATAAGAGGCAAGGGGGCGGCACGACTTATAAAAATATACACAGTTGCCCTCTCTACAAGGCTCTCAAGCTGGGCGCGTGAACGGCAGCAGCCAGAAAACACACACAATTTTATCAGCGACAACATGGCTGTGTGAAACAAGCATGTAATGTAATTGCCCGACAGTTACATTCAAAGTATAAATCAAGAGGACGTGTGAAATTACATGCTCTAAATTCAAACCAGGACCAAAATTCTGCTACAGCAGAGGGGACACACGAGAGGAGCAAATGCGGTAAGAGCTGTGCTGATCACAGGCTCACGAGAAAGTAGGTTGACTGAAATATCCACACATAAAACGTATACGACAAACTCCAGTGCATGCTGTTGTCCGAATGATTCCCATGTGAGAATACGTGAGATTGCAAAGATGTTTAAAAAAGGTTTAAGAGAATGATTTGCATGGCTCGGCGTGGTGCAACTTTCTGTAAATTCCTCATCAATCAAAATGCATTGTGTTTCTGGTCAGTGTTTACGCAGTCTGAAGGCTCCCCAGCTTTCTTTTCAAAGTCTGATTGAAAGAAATAAATGAAGACAGAGGCAAGAGCAGACGGAGATGGAGGCGAGGTAATTCCCACAGGTTTTTTTTTTTTTTTTTTTTTGCGAGCTTTGAAATTGCTTTTTTTTCCCCCCTCTATCTTTCCTCTTCCTCCTCCAATTTGAATGACAGCATGTTGGCGGTACAATTATGTATGAAAAGCAATAACACAAACTCAAGCACCGTGAGGCACAAGTGAAATTTCCCCCTGGAGAGCGCATGAAAGAATGACAACAGGAGGCGCGTTCTCGCCAGTGTTTTTCAGAATAACCGAGTTTTGTTCCAGCGATGATTGTTGCTGCATTCATGACTTTGCAACAGGGTATTTCTGATTTGCCTTGCCTTCCCACTCAACCAGCGAGCTGTGCTGTTCTTATACTAAAACCAATTTTCACTGTCTCTGTGTTGCATGCTTCAGCCGCGCCGTATAGCGGCGTATTAGGCGACTTTGTGTTTTCAGAGCATTCGCAGCAGGAGATTGCAGGGACTAGTTGTGCACATACCAGGAAGACAGAAAACATAAATTACTTTGTCGGCGTTTAGGAGTAGTGTACCTCTTGCTTTACAAAGAAGTCGGTGTCACTTGTGTTTTGTTTCACTCCTGTGATCCTGCTCTTTGCTCAGTTAAAGTTTAAACAAGTTAAGTTTAAACAAGAATCAAACACAACTCGGAGTGGCAGTGACTTTTAGTTTCTGTGTAGGGTTTTAGGTTGTGAGAGAAGAAGACTGAAAAAGAAAAGATGCAGAAGCGAGCCTATTCACACCTGGTGTTAACGTATGTCTTGTCTGATCCGATCACAAGTGGACAGCTCAGGACACACTGAGATCCGATCTCTCAGTGTGTATGCAATGTGTCCTGAGCCACACTGAAGGACCGCCTTCTCAACTGACATCCTGTAAGTGCACCATTTGGTTCACTGTAATGCAAATGAGGTGTTTGGGGTCTCTTACCTGCCAAGATAAGCAGCAGATGTTTGTGATCAGACTGTCAGTTTCAACTGATTTCACCGTTAAACTATGATCCGCAATATCCCCAGGCTCCCTTGAAAAATTGCGCAATTTTAAGTCCTTTTGTTGAGAGAGGATAAACTTAATACACTTCCCCAAACGGCAACTGCAAATTCTTGATCATTCATACCTTCTCGTAAATTCGGGATTAAATGTGATACGTAAGTTGTTTCTTTCCTTGTTGCAACAGCCACATTGTTGTAGCATTGGCAGTGTCACCTGAGGTATGTCTACCTGCCAACATTTGAATACACTGTTCCAACTGATTTTCACTATTTACAGAAAATGTAAGAAAGAAGACACATTTTATTGGCTGTAAACATGTCAACAGTCACCAATATAGGCTACTTCTTTGTTGCCTGTGGAGAAAGACTCCAGACCTCCTTAAAAGATTGTACAATTTTGTGAATTGTTGAGTTATGAGAAACTTTATAAAACTGATAAAACACTGTCTATGAAAAATAATTCTTAATTATTTGGGCCTTTTTAAAAAAAAATTCTGCAAATGTTATACCATATTTTATTTATTTATTTGTGAAAAAATATATTGTCTCAAACTGTACTGATGTAGCTACATGTTTATTTGCATGTAAAGCTGGGAGGTGAGATCTGATCTGTCAATCGAGACATATTTGAAGATTCATTCTTGTGCCACCTGTGAACATGCGTGCTCAGAGATGTCCTCTTGTGATCAGATCACCCAAGACGCATGTTAATACCAGGCGTAAACAGGTTAAAGAGGCAGAAGCCCGTCGTAGTTTGGTTAAGTCTCAAACCTCCGGGAGGTCATCAAGATAACAACTCGTTTGCTGTGTTCCTCCTCTCCTACGGAAGGACAGTCGACAATGTCTTTACAGCACAAGTATTTACCACTGGAAACACTGTAATCAGGTAAGAAAAGGTCTCAATGCTTCTTCCCACAGGTGCATGAATGAGGAGGAGTTCAAAGGTTCAGGCTCTGCAGATAACACCTGATAAGAAAAGCAGTCAAAATTCCTGCTCTCGAAGTGACAAATCCTCTATAAGGTTTCGGGGGATTAAGAACTCCACTAAAGTGCTTTCGGCTGATGGGAATATAGAGTACTGTCTGATGGCCCTGCTCTCTATGCAATTACATTCACAAAGATAGAGAAATATGAAGCTCTGAATAGGAGGAAATGGTACTGAGGCTTTGAAGTTGCTTCCAAGTTAGAATCTAATATCAGCTGGGCTTATGTCTGACATCTACTTTCAAGCACTGAAAGCACAGCAGAATGTGATCAGATATACCTCTTAAGGTTAGATTTCACTGACACTAATGCAATTTCTTTCATTTCTTTGTCTCTTTATTTCCAATATGTACAGCATTTTGTCTTGAGTTAATAGGTTGCATAAGTTCGACGGTAGCTGAGTCATTATAGCAAGTTACAAATAAGTCTCAAAACTTCACACTCAAGTCAAGACTGACAAGTCCCAAGTCATGCCCAAAACATTGAAGGGGGCTTTCACATCAGGGATTCGGGTCCAGATCAGAGTACACTTGGCTCTAAACACTAGTCCATTTGATTAGTGTGACCACTGTACCCAGATGTGATTTGCTGATTTGGTTCCACTTGAAAAGGTGGTCTCGAGTACAGTTCGTGTGAAAATACCTCGAGCTTTGAATCCTAAACGGGTCATAATGTGCTTTTCACTAATTGTAATGCCATTGTAATAGCAGAGCCTTGAGTTACTGTTCTATGTGCAACCTCAAATGTTGAATGAAGTTGGAAGTTGTTGAGTCATTGGTGTTAAAAGTCCAAGTTGAGCTGCAAGCCTTTTCTGATTTTCTTTGGTATAATTTTTTCCCTACTGGCGCTGAGTAATTTTATGATAGTCCTTCATGGTACTGCAGCTTGATTGGATGCTGTCATACTGGTGACAAAGTGGATCTGGGGACTTGCTGGGAATGAATAGCATTAATGTTAGTTGATTCAGGAAATGAAGGGAAATGAATTGATTCTTGGCGTGGCTTTTTAATCTTTGGGCTTGGAGGAAGTACTTTCAAGTCCAAACGAAGTCACAGGTCATTAGTGTTAAAGTCCGAACTGAGTTGCAAGTTTGATTTTGTCAATTTGAGTCTAAAGTGATTAAATTTGTGACTAGAGTTGGACTCGGATCAAAGTCATGTGTGTCACCTCAGACAACTAATAATTCTTTTCATAAATCTGATTTATCTGTCAATTGTTTTTCCAGGTAATTGATTATTGCTAGTTTCTAAAATGGTAGTGTCTTAAAATGTCTTCTTTCGTTCAACCAGCTGTGTCTGTGGTGGGAGCTCAGCAGGACAGAGCCTTTAAGAGCTAACTCATAAATTTTACAGTCCGAGCTGGTTGGAACAAGCCATGTGGAAATGTAAAGCTAAGGCTTTTAAAAAGGAAGAGACCACCGTGTGTGACTGAGCTAAGGATCATCAAGAGAACGTCCAAGTGGCAACCACTGAACTCCGACTCTTAAACATGATACGCCCATCATCACCCAAGGATATTTAGACTTGATGAAATGAGCTCTCAGCTGCAGCAGAAAGGCTCTGCAGATTTGATTTTCCAAGGATGACGAGGCATCTTCTGAATCTACGCTGATATCACTAGAACGATGGTGATCTTTTGTTCAGCTCTAGGCTGTACATTAATATGACACTACAATGGTACAGATCTGCATGTTGATACAGACTGACTGCGCTGCCACACATCTCAAGGATATTTGAATTTCTAAGCTGCGTGGTATTCCCCTGCTACATAGCTCAGAGTCAGTGCAGATGTATGTAACAGATAAGGGCGAGGCTGGAAGAGATGAACTCAAATCAGGTTAAATGGACAGCTGGAGTTGGGAGATTTCAACCGGTTGTCTCGAGAAGGATGTCTAATAGGAAAGTCTGGACCCTCTAAGGACCTATTAGCTCCTGGATGGCAGCAACTCTCCAAGCTACATGTGATCTAATGAAACCACAGGGAGACTGTAGGAGTCCAGGCTGGGAGAGCTGTTTGACAAGAATGGTGCATGAAGAAAAGATGAATGACTGCTTAAATTGCCATGTCGAAAGACAGCTGTAGAACACTTGAAGGACATATGAGTGATTTCCCTTGTAGATCTGATAGCTGTCAGTCATCAGTGGCTGTGAAAATGTTGTTAGATCTTGCCCTTCGAGGCACAAACCGTATTTTTATGAAGCTAATGTGAATCTTACAGCCTTTACAGTTAGGCCTATCAGATGTCAACCCAAATTAAGACCTATGGGAGGGAGAAACTCCAAGTTACTGAGGGAGATAAAACACCATGTTTGCAAAACCAGGTGTGAAACTATACTTACTGCAAATATGAATCACTGCCAAAGCTTAGAGGGTAAAGGTTTACCAGAGGTGTGTGTTAAATTTTTGACTGGAATCACAAATCTGATGACTCTAGACTCGACAAAATCAAAAGGCTTGGAACTCAACCTGGACTTGAAGACCAGTGACTCATGACTTCATGTGGACTTGACCCTTTTGACTTGAAAATACTTGATACCTTCCCTCAAACCCAAAGACCACAATTCAATGAAATGCAACCAACATTTACAATATTCATTCTCAGCAAGTCGACGCTTAATTCCCCAGATCCACTTTGTCTGAACCAATCCGGCAGCATCTAACCAAGCTGCAGGAGAGAACCCATGAAGAACTAACGTTGTGCTACGGAGCTCCAGATGGAAAAACTGATACCACAATTAATTGTTTGCTTACAAATGGTACAAGGTGGTCAACAAAAATGGACTGCAGTATGCAAAAAGTGCAGACTGAATATCGCACACAATAATGGACCCAATAATTTCCAACTTTGTTCAACATTTGAACTCGCTCAAAGAATGGCAAGCTGAGGCTATGTTGTTAAAATGGAATCAGATTTGACGAAGAGCTCATTATGACTTGTTTAGGACTTGAAACTTAAGACTTACTTGTGATTTGCAAAACAATGACTTTGTCCCACCTGAGATTTGCTAGGAACCTCATGGTAACCCTGTCCTAATTACACACCTGTTATAGTGACATGTCTTTACCCTTTCATTCTAAAGTAATGCGTATAAGATCACATTACTTATCTTGGCTCATTCACACAAACGGCAAAGAAACAGCCTTCACTTCAGTTTGAAAGTTGTGTAGTATCTCTTAATACAAAATAATATGCACTTGAATTGCTCTTGTTTTGTAATTATATGGTTGGTTAATCCAGCAGAGAAAAACAGAGCACTATTTATTTTAATTAATTCTACTCAGCATGAGCTTTCCCCAACCCACCTGATGTGTCCACGCCGACAGACTCATAATCAAAGAGGCTCACGTGGTGCACTCTGTGTATAGATTATATTTAAACATCAGGAAAAAATGCAAGCGAATTACTTGTCAAACAACTTCTAAGTAGTTTTAACTGGGGAAAATTGGAGGAGAGAATAAAGGCTGAGAGGGGTGACAGAGAAATAGTGTGCAAGACAAAAACAAATGAGGAAAATTGGAAGCAAACAGCCATGGGGAGCACAAACTCCTGCTGCAATGTCCTTTCTATAATGGAGGCTGGCAAAGTGCTGAGGCAGAACTTTTTCTCATCTAGTCCAAGAACAAGTGGCTCGGTGTGTCCCGCTGATATAAAACAAGAACAGAGGACTGCTGCCAAAGATATACTACAGTGGACCCCCCCTTCCCAGCCTCCCCACCCCACCCCAGTGCCAACTCCCCAGACTTATTTCACCACAAACACAAGTGGGCTTTCATCCCTAAGCAGATTTACTTCCTCTTAAAAGGCAAAAAAAAAAACATCAGAACAACACCCAGCAACTCACCCACATCGCTCCGCTAATCTGGACTTGAATTGAAATGCTACTACAATGGGGGAGGGGGGCAGCGATTTATATGGCTGTGGGGGTCAGACTGTTGACATCAGTGCTTGTCACTCTAAAGATTAACTCTGAAGGGATAGTTCAGATTTTTTGAAGTGGGGTTATATGAGGTACTTATCCATAGTCAGTGTGTTACCTACAGTAGATAGCAGCCTACACCGGTGCTCCTGCTGCTTGTCCAAATATGGAGAAGCAGCAGGAGCACCGGTGTAGGAAGTTACGCAATGTACTGCCGTGGACAGGGTCAGCAACAAAACGAGTGTACGCTAAATTTAGAACATTTTCACCACTTTACCTTGCCATCAGACAGCCTTTTCTGACAGGAAACCAGTCAATACCATTGGCAAAAACAGCCATTTTACCTTGCAGATCACAGGAGTTGCTGGTGTTACACTGTCTTGATTGGTTAGTTTGTTTGGGTTATTGTGTAACTTCTGTGTTTTAAAGGGTTAGCTCAGATTCACCAAAGTCACATAATAACGCAAACAAACTAACCTATCAAGGCAGCGGTAGACCAACAACTCCGTGTTCTG
Organism: Lutjanus campechanus; assembly: GCA_027495735.1. Lineage (NCBI taxonomy): Eukaryota > Metazoa > Chordata > Actinopteri > Lutjaniformes > Lutjanidae > Lutjanus > Lutjanus campechanus. Next base: position 30,298 of record JAJHUR010081390.1, on the reverse strand, counting down.
CAAAGTAAAATTACTCAATTTTCCTATGGAGTTTGGAGAGAGCAATATTAGGCATATATAACAGCAGTTTCCTGTCAGAAAAGGCCATCTGACGGCAAAATAAAGCAATGATAATAAATAGTGTACACTTGATATTGATTAAACTGATATTGATTGTTTTAGGTGGACCTTTTCTAGTCTATCAAGACACTGAAGTCACACAAAAACAAAAAAGAAAACTAACCAACTGGTGAAGCTGTAGACAGAAACTGCCATGTTCTGCAAACTGTTTTTGCCGGTGAAGTCTGGTGGCTTTGGAGAGGATGATGTTTGGCTTATACGTATAACATCAGTTTCCTATCCGAAAATATCCCAAATATAATGTACATTTAAACTGATATTCAGTTTTTTAGTTGACTAAAGTACATTGTGCAGCTGCCCCTGTCCATAGCAGGTACTCTTCTCTGCTTCTCCAAACTGGGGGCGTGATGACCATCATCTTACTGTAGGTAACACACTGACTATGGATAAGAACCTCATACAACCCCACTTCAAATAATCTAAACGACCCCTTTAAAATGTCTGGAAATACTGAAACAGAGAAATTTTAAAAAATAAATGTTGACCTTTCCTATCTAGATACAGAATTAGAAGTGCATTAAAAGTCACTCTGACTAACAACATGATGATAATGCAGCTTCTGCTGACATGAAAATAGTTCCGCTCCAATTACCCAGAAATAATCCCCTGCATAAAAGTCACAGGTCAAAGCGAGTGACTGTCAACTTGTTTCGAGGATGTGATTAGAGATGTGCTGCTGTTGACAAAGGGACTTGACAGTTAATCATTAAAAAAAAAAAAGAAAAAGGAAAACTGAGGAGAGGAAGCAATTCAAGAGAAAGATGTAAGGTAGGTGCAGAATGTTATCTTGAGTATATCCTCTGATTTGGAATATAGAGAGGTGTGGAAAGTTCATTTCAGCGTAATTTGACTTGACGAGCGCTCCGCTTTAGGTGACAGGCTGTTAAGCCTTTTTCTGCACCTCTATAGCTCTGTATGTAAATACGCACTTACCCCTGCAGACTGCGTTTCACAGACTCAGACACCATTTTCCAAATGCAGATGGCATATCGCTCTGACTCATACAATAAATCCGTTTTGTCTGATATTTGTACAAGGCTCAATCTCGAGGTCAACAAAAATCCTCACACCTACTTTACCAACTGTCTGCTGAAGGTCCAGCATGCTGCTCCACCCCTACCGGCTCATACAAAAGTGTATGTGTCATCACAGATATGATCAAAAATATTCTGTTCACCACAGCCCTGCGGGGAGAAGGACATAAAACACAGTTGGCACTTCAGCCCCATCAAGTCTTCCAGCTGGACAGGTTGAGAAATGTCTTTCATTTCGGCATGAAGGACTTGAAAATAAATCAGAATACGGCTATATATCAAAAGGCTGCACTCCTTATCACTGTGGTGAGTTGTGGTAAAAAGAAAGATTAAGCCATGCTCTGGCTTAGCAACTAAAATTAAGGCTAAGCTGAGCTAACCCTCAAACTGCACTGGAGATAACCACCCTCCCCACCAAAGTCCGCTTAATAAAAGACATACTGTAGATGCTAATGGCTGAGAAAAGTCTTTTTTAAGCTGAAGTTCCAGTAAAAGTACCTGCCGCCGGTGACCTGAATGCGCTTCATAATCTTTATAGAAGGCCCAGAGGAGAGAGGGGCAGGGCGCAAAATGACGATCAAAGAAAATCAGCATCTTTCCTACTCTTATCCCTCCCTCATCTGCAATTCTTTTCAGCGCGCTGGCTTCCCTCTTTGCAGAATTTGTTGTTTTACAGCTTTGTCGCCTCCTCCTCCTCCTCTCGATCTTCACCAAAGCCACAGGAATTGATTTGCAAATGTGCATTCAAAGTTAAATTGGCAGCGGTGAGGGGAGGCAGCTCTGGAGTGCTTTCTCTGCAGCCTCCCACTCTCTGACCCTGTGGGGACAACAAAATGAGGCACTTGCATGAGAATACAGAGTGCCAGCCATAAAGAGACGGCCTCCTTAATTGAGCCTGTGTTGATGCTAAGCATGTAAATGGGCAGGGTCAACTTTGCAAAAGGAAATTGGGTGTTTTTATCATGTCTCTCCTGGGGCCATGAACAGATTCATGAGCAAGGGCTGGAGCTGCTTCTTTTTTGCTCTTCTTTTTTAGAGAAGGGGGGGTGGGGGGGATCGTGGAAACTCCCACAGCAGCTCAGGAAAAATGCCCTTTCCACTAACAACTCTGTTTCATGCTCCCTCTGAGTATGGCCTCTCGTGCTGGCGGAGCAGCTGATAGGGAGTGCTGGCTAGATGTTTGGGCAAGGTGACAAGGCAGAAGAAGCAGCTTGCTGCAGATAGAGAGCTAACAGTGGCGTCCCTTCTGGTCCAACAGGAAAAGACAGTAAAGCCTAACAGACCGTTCTTACATAAAATGTTACTCGTGGTAAAAATATGGCTGAGAGGCTTGGGAGTTGATTAAGCTTTGATTTAGCTCCAAGGGCAGAACACTGTAAAAAATCATTTAGTGAAATCAAATAATCTGTTCTCATCAACTTAACATAAATACACAAGTTTTATTTATTGAAGTTGATTGAACTTAAAAGTTTTCTTTCAGAACATAAACATGAATTCTTCTAACTTGAAGTCTTTTGACTTGAAATATTGATTTCAATGAATGTGCTGTGCAGAGTTCCATGAACTCATTAAATTAAGTTTTTAAAAACACATGATCACCATATTAGCATATTTCCCAGCATGCATTTCTTAAAAGTCTTCTGAGACATTACACTTTAAGATCAGTCATGGTTGTTTGTTTTCACAATAATGAAAACACTGAAAAGCATGATGAAGGTTAAAGTCAGTCACTACACCCTTAAACATAAAATTTAACTAATTCAGTCCCACATACTGTTTTTGTGCCCACTGACTTTTAATATCTTACGCTTGCTAAATATGTTTTTTTCCAGTGCAACTGAATTGATAAAGTTTATTTGACTAAAAAAAAGTTTGTGTTTAAATAATTCCAAAATTACCTCAATCTTTTAAAGCAGTCCGGACACTAACTTTATTAAATTAAAACAAATAGCTTGTTTTTACAGTGAGCATGGATCTTTCAACCCTCAGCTTTCTGCAGCTACATTTTGCTACATATAATCATATTCTGGCTTCTGCAAAAGATCAAATATCATCACCGTTAATGCAGAGGTTGGTTCAGCTTTTCTCATATTTCCACATTCAGAGAACTTTGAATAGAGAAGCAATCACAAATAACAGTCCTGAGGACTTCAATACAACCAATCCAGCAATCTTTCAAGTTATCACAAGTCCTGCCAAGAGTTGTCAGTTTGAGCTCCAGTAGCCCGCCAGTAACAAGCATCGATTTTCTCCACGGAGTCCACCGAAGGGTTTTGTTGGATAGGCCTTTGAAAGAACAAGAGAGCAGCAACTTTATGTAGCGACAAGACTCTCAATCTTTTTGATGTACAACTGGAAGTGTTCTATGTGATGGGACAAGAGGAAAAAGAGGAGAAAATACCAGAGAGAGGAAGTTAGAGGAGATATTGGCAGTTGTGAAGCAGGAAACAGATATCAAATAAGGCTTATGTTGATTATTGCATTGTTTCTTATCAGTCCATTGTGGTACAGCAATGGACTGACACCAGCCAGTTCCATACAATCTATTTCCATTTTCAGACAATCACTCAAGTCAGTGGAGTGGGTGGATTGGATGGTTTGGACCCAGGCAAGTCCACCGATGACCCCGCAGCGTTCTATGCGCTTTCTCAGTCATGTTAGGAAGGAAATCCTCGAGGGGCTCCGGGACGGGCACACCACTGGTTGCGGGTGGCCTGACGCAGCTGCCGGCGGGGAAATGCCATTGGTTTCCTGTCCCACAGCAGCATATTAGATCTGTGTCCGCTTACACACACAGCGTTCCACACTCAGGCTGTCTGCAATCTGCTCCTATCTGTCTGACCGCATATACATCACACAAGCCACTCAGAGGGAGGAAAGGGTCGAGACTGGGACTTCCTGAACTCCTGAGACCAGAACTCAAAAGAAAAACAATCGAGAAACCACAGCACAAAATAAAGTATGTTTGTGTTAACTGATAGCAATGACAGCTGACAACCTATGTCAGAGTTTACAAAAAAGTAAGCTGAGGACTTGTAGCTCATTTTCTATTCCTAAGTCAAACTCAGGAATGGACCTTGTCAAAATAACTGACGTGAGGAAACATTTAATTTGGGTTTTAGGGTTCAGCAGTGAATAATGATGGGCTCTCACACAGAGCTTGCTGACATGCTGCTCTGCCCAGTGTTGTGCATGAATGTGCCAAAACAGTGCGTTTGTTGAAGGCACTCATGTTTTTGGTGAATGGTGAATTTATGCCATTAATGAACATAACATGGTTAAGTCCTGCAAGTCCAAACAGGTCTATCTGTGTGCTCATTGTAGCTACAGGGATGCGCCTACTACCTGATACACCCTCAAAACAATTAGATTTAGGCCAGACTCACAAGTCAGTCTCTAAACACTTCGCTCGACAGAGACTCGGGGCAATCTCCCAGCTTTCATTGCTAAAACTGTGCAGAAAAGATTAGAGAGTTAAAAAAAAATATTATATGTTCATGCACCACGAGTCTGAATGTAGGCCATATTGGTGATAAATTTGAAACAACACATCGACTTTATGCATCCAACCAGTCTTGTGAAATATCTACAAGTGAAGGGGTAAAACCACAAGCCAACAGCCGCAAAGTTCCTCCACCCAAGTCAAACTCACAGCAGTTTGTAAAGGACCAGTAACCTGCCTTGCCCAACACGTGGACAAGACTTGTAGACTATATTGAAGGAGGAACTGAACTTCGAGCTAGCTTTTGTTGAGTATGAACTTGCACGAGAATAGTCTCCCGTCTACCGATTGTCTGGGAATTTCTGAATGCAAGGTAGTTGCAGCGGGAAGAAAGGCCATAAACAAACCTACATGTTTTTTCACAGATAACCCTTTCTGGCCTTTCCCCATTCTGCTCAGTAGCAAGCACACAATGTTGCCGCCTCAGTATGAAGGGCAGCCCAAAAGACTTTAGATTGGTCCAGAACTGGAGGGTTTTGAAAAACACTTTTATTGTGTCCACCCAGTTTTAGCAACAAAAAGCTGGGAGACTGTCCTCAGTCTCTAAGCCCTGTCCTTCTCTTTTTAGTCGCATGAATCAGTGCAGTGTGTTTCTACTTAATATAAAGTTTCACTGATCATGTTCCATGATGTTACCCTGCTGGCACTGCCAAGAGACTAGATGATGATCCCACAATACGAATGTGCTGTAATCATATATGAAACACTCAGAATGTGTAACTATAATAGCGACAGATCCCTTATTTATCATGGTGAGAACATTAGCATGACAAAGAAAAGCGGGAAGATAGATAGTGCCTGTCACATGTTGTTGAAGATATTACAAAGAACATTGGTTATAATTAAGACATTAAGAGGAGAAACTGATGTCAAGGGGAAGTTTAAGAATTCAACTCCAGCTGCCCATCACTTCTCTAACTGCTACCACTGCTTTTGATTTTTGCGGCGAGTTGCACTTAAAAGATAATAAGTAGACGAGGCACCCTAATTGCCTCGTCAGCAAAGTCACGTTTCTTTAATAAGCATTTCCCTTCAGGACATTATGCACAACCGTCAATCATCAAATGGAGCTGCTAGTACAGAGAACAAAAAGCCAAAGAGACTCTCTAACTGCCTGCTATCCCCGAGTCACTGTTTGTGTATCGACGCTCCCGTCACAAAATAACAGGTACCCAGCGAATGTCACTTTTCAAAAAGAGCTGTCCCTGTCAGCTCTAAAGCCGGCCATTAAATCATCGGCAGCGGCTGTCAAAATCCCTCCGCGACAGCATCACCTTGATACACCGGCGCTGAAAATGATCCATTATCAGCTGGCTCTTTCCCACACTGAGCTTTCAAGTGCCAGACTCTCACAAATATATCCAACCCTCCGACAAAGTCACAGCGGCGACAGCTGGAGCTATACCCCATGGGCTTTTCCTTTTGACTCTGCGGCAGAGTTTTGTTGTGCTTCACGCCACATTCTGGAAAAGTCTGTGGACAGTAAAAGCTGGGTAAACACGACTGTCTCACCAGTCAAACTTGATGAAAACCATACAGCCTTGTTAGACGGGTGGTCAGACAGTAAAGGGCGGGATGTGGGTGTTAAAACGACTCAAAAACGCTGCTGGTACATCGTAAGGATGTCATTTGTGTACAGTCAGTTCATCAGCTATACTAATTTAATCACTCTCCAATTAAAACAATTAAAAGCAGGGGTGTCATTTCCACTGGGGATGGTGGGGGGACATGTCCCCCTCACTTTTACAGTTTCAGGTTGATTAATTCACTGAAAGACCACTAAACCGTGTCCTCTGACTGTCCAACCGCCAAAATTCCAGATGGGAGAGTTGATCAAAATGTTAAATTACTTGTCTGAGTCACCTTCAGCTCGTACTGTGCACTCAGAGCATGTAAGCTTTTCAAGCAGTAGCAAGTGATTTCCAGATTTTTTTTTTGCCCTGGGTTTTGCATCTCAGACAATATACAAGCTGCCCTACCTTCCTGTTGAAGGTTGTTGGGACTGAGTGCAACTTATGAAGATGACTCTCCTAAAAAGACATTCTTACTAAAGCTGCATCAATTAATCGATGAGATGATCAAAAGGCATTTTTCAAGAAAAAATGTCAAACATTTGCTGGTTCAAGCTCCTTAAATGTGAGGATTTCCTGCTTTTTTTGTCAGTAAAGTTAGTAAATGAGGAGTCTTTGGGTTTTGGACTGTTGGTGAGACAAAAGAAGCAATCTGAAGTCATGACTTCGGCCTCAGGGAAAGTGTGATGAGCATTTCTCCACAATTTTGGGACATGTTTCTTAGACAAACTGGTTAATCATGACAATAATCAGCAGATTAAATGATAATAAAAGTAACTGTTACAGTCCCAAGTCAATAATAATGCAGTAAGAAACTGATTGTTGGATGTTCATATAACAATATTTATTCACATCTCTCCCCACTAAGTTAATGTCTATGGGTCCTGTGTGTGTATTTTGAGCCAGTGATAATAACTAAATGTGAGAAAAGATTAATTTCCCTGAAGGGAAATCAAGAAAGTAATTCCTCTTCTTCTTTATTTATATTTAAGGTTAGCTGTAAGTCTCTATCAAGGAAGTGATTCTTCGGCTAGTACAGGAAAATGTGGCAAAGTACCCAACTTTTTTGTTTGTATCCTAGCGTTTTTGTACTGTGAAAAGCATGATAGTGAGTTTAATCATAATCGAAAATTTGCTGAATGATAGAAACGTACATAAATGAAGAAAATAACATGTATATTAATTACACTTGGTTATTCTGAAACCAAAGCCACGTCCTTGATTACAGGAGACCAAGTGTCTTCCATCTCTTATAAAACAGAAATTGCACATAATACTGTACTTTCATCCTCACACTGTAGCTGTGCAGCCCATTTATAATGTTTTGCACAAGTGTGATGACTCATAGATTGTTTATACTATGCAACAGCACCTGTGTGAGAACCCATCTGGTTCTACAGCTGGGACTTGCTGCATGGAGGTTTACTGTTTAATGAGTGTGATGAATTATAGACTTTTACAGATCTCTGTTTGGGTGTTTTAGTCCAATTCAGGTGAAATGCTGGCCCTTGATACTTGATAATGCTTTAAATTATGTGCACAACATCACAAATACATCCACATATAAACTGGAGATCTGATGTAATATAACATGAATGGTGTGTAGGCCAGCTCCCTTATGTGATATTATCTACTATACGGCATATCATGACACACACACACTTTTCCAGTACATTTACACTACATTTCTCTCTACAAGACCTCTTTGAAAGCACTGAAGACATTACGGATGCATCCCATGTTTGTGGGCAAAGAGGATGCGGGGAAGGAAGATGCCTCTCTGGAGATGGAGTTGGCAGATTGTTGCAGTGAGTATGTGATGGGGACGTTTAGACACAGCGTGTGAATTTATGCATGCCGCTTTTTTTCTTTCGATCACTTTAATCCTTTGCCAGTGACAGGGAGGGGGAAAAAAAATCTGAACTTGGAGCACAAAGTGATGTAGAATCTTGATACTGTGCATGCGGCACAAAAACAACACATATTTCACCTGTACTGTCCAAGCTGTATCAGCGAGAGCTGGGCACCTTCAAAGTATCGACTGAAATAACCAAGTAGCATGGAAACTTTCCCAGTCAAACAATAGCCAGAAATGGGGGAAAAAAATAATAATTTGTATGGTTTTGCTTGCAGCCAATCACTGCAAGCATTCTTTAATCTAATGAGACGTGGGATTGGCCCACTAGCACAGCAATTACAACCCATTCAGCACAGTTGGCAGTTCAGTGTGCCAAGATGCCATCAAAAGGTTTGAAAGGCATCTGATAAAAATGCTTAAAATGCAGAAGGATTATTTCAGGAACATATCCACTCACATGATGGGTATCAAATTAAGTAGAAAAAAGGTATCAAAAGTTCTCTATTGGTATCAACATCACTTTGAAGGTTTTGGTACTGGCACTGGTATCGATACCCAGCCCTCATATCACACTCCCTCACACTGACTATGTTTACATGCACAAAATATTCCAGTTTTTGCCTTTATTCTGAAAAACACTATATTTCTAAGCTGTTTAAATGGCTAATGAGAATGAATATTCAAGTAATATTCCTGTTTACATGTAGCCCTACATACTCGAACTATGTAAAAGTGAGACTTCTGGAGTTGCTAGAGATGTACCAATACACTTTTTTCAATTCCAATCCGATTCCTTTATCTGAATTTGGATATCTGCCAGCACTATACTGATACCAGCACTCTCTTTGTCTTGATGTTTAGCAGCAGTATATGAGGCTGAAACTAAACTTCAGTCTGGAAAGCTTGAGTAGTTTGTGTAATGTAACAGCATCGTTCTACTGTAGGGCGCTGTAGGATTCTGGCTTTTGATATTCACATGTGCACCTGATAGGCTGAGAGATGAACCTCAGTGACAGAATTATTCCATGATGCATTGCTGAGTGTTTAAATTTGTCATTTTGTGTTCCAAAATACAAATGTTAGTGTTTATAATGTGTTTGCTCAGAACATGTCGCTTGACGTTGGTGATTGTCATTTTTGTGCCGGTTTATTGTTACACCATGAGTGAGGTGTCAAGTACATTTCTTCACTCTGGATGTATCATAGCATAGTAATTTGCATAAGTAATTTGCCTAGCAGCGGCATTGTGAAATTTAGATAAGGATGTGGATTGGTGTCATGAGTCCGATACCCGATGAATGCCTTGCATCAATAACAGGCCTTGATACCGTTTACTGGAAGGGACCAGTCCCATATCTGTGAGTCAACTGAGCCATTTTGCTTCTTTGCATCAAAACAGTATTTTTCAGTGGTTTCCACTGGTGGCGGACTTGTTTGACCATGTGAGTGCAGCTTTCCTCTCTCCTTTGTCCAGCCACCTTCTTGAAAAGGTCGGCTTGACAACATTTGCACATACCCAAAAACCTATTGATATCCAAGCCTTTCATGATATTTAAAAGTAAAGGAGCATTTCTACCCCATCACAAACTGCGGAAAAAAAACATCTGAGGCGTATATTCGGAACTTGCCATATACAGTACATGTCCAAAGATCACTCCTACAACCTGACTAACATCAATGTTATTCAAATGTGTTATGTAGCACAACAATAGCCTCCCCAGGCGATGCTGTCCTGCACTCTATGACTGAGACTTCCACGTGGTTCGCCTCACTCCACGTCTATTTCAGCATTGTGAGCAGCAATGGAGAGGTCAACCCTCCTAAAACCACTGGAACTAATGTTGGGGGGCCATCCATCTGTCTACAGCCGGAGGTGGGGAGCTCAGGCGGTATTGTATCGGGGCCCCTCAGGCGGTCACACTTGAGACCTTTAAGGAGAGGGCAGAGCTGACTTGTCCTGTCAGCGCCCGCCTTTGCTAAATAGAGTTCCTGCTCTGTTCTGTCGCTTTTCTTTGACAGCCGGTGGAGAATTCTCTGGCGCCCCGTTGCGACTGCAGGACTGTGTTTATTTTGACCCTCTATGGCAGGAAGGTGCGGGGCAGATATTAAGCATCACCATTAAGATGAGGGAGTGGAGGCCTTGGTTTGCAGATGGAGTTGTGCACTCAGTGAAAACAGCCTACGGTTACATTTGGAAAGAGAAAATGACGGGGCATGTTTTTTCTTTCGTTTACTACAGTCCAATGCACAAATAACTTGTTAATTATGCATCATAAAGCATGTTGTGTAATGAATATTTGGGTCTGGGAGTTCTATTATCATGGGTATATACATGAGAGGCTGGATTGAGCATAAAGAAATTCTGCTGCCAAGGTTTTTGATAGCTGATTTTTAAATTTAGCAAGCCAGGAGCTGTGTAAAAAAATAAAAAGCCGGAAATAGGCAACTAAGCTTCAAACGGCTACTTCAGCGCGTGATTAATGCTGCTGATTCTGTGATGACAGGAAGAGGATGTTTACTTCTTTGCCCTGCCTTTGGAGTGTTATTTTTCAGTCAGCGTAAATTAGGATTCGCTTGTACCTGCAATGATTTTCCAGGAGATATATGGCTCATTTCAGTGTATCATACCAGAGCGTGCTGAGCTATTGACAGCCTAATTGATCTGTAAAGAACAGATGGGCAGGCAGGTGGGGGAGGGGGAAGGTACCATCAGTGTGCGAGTGCGTGTTTGTTCTCCAAAATGACTACAAAGCTCTCTCTGTCTGCTTTTTTTTCCCTCTGAAGAAAAAAAAAAACAGACATGTCGCCAATATACCAACTGCAAAAACCTGAGCTACAGTGTGCTGCCTCGTTCTGCCGTTATGAGTCATCCACAGATTTACTGGAACAACACAGTCACTTCAACAATGTGGCACTGACTATGAGATATTAACTGAACTAACAAAGGCATATAACCCATTACAGCCTGTATAATAAGAAGCTAGATCAGGGATAACCCTTTGTAGATTGGATAATTAATTCAAGTCACGGGCTTCCAATGATGATCTGAGCATTAAGATCAATGGTACAATATGTAATCAAACAAACTGGGTATAGATCACAGATACTGAAGGGTTGGTCCAAATTATACGAAAAATATTTATTAGAGATTTTGCGATACTGTTTTTTCCTCCCCAATACCTGAATGTTGCATATCGGTGCCGATACAGAGTACCAATCCAAAGCCAGTGCGTTACAAAATACACAGAAATTATCATTATTTTTTAACAGCAGTATCCTACTAACCCTGTATGTATGTGATATGATTGCTATCATTGTTGTATGGCCTGCTCAGGCTAAAAAATTAAGCATACAGGATGCTCCTCAGAAGTGGTAGGGTCCAGTTTAGGGGCTAATAAATTATGTGCTACCAGATCAGTGCATAGAAACACATACTCACTGATGAGCATCAAGAACCGGTACTAAACTGGTCCTGGTTCCTGAGTAATCAGTCACAAAATATAAGATATGCTCTTGGACAAACAAAACTGCTATCTGTTTTTGTGTAACGTCACATAAACAGCTGACAAGGCAAATCTTTCAAAAGCGTGGGCCCGCTTTACTAAATTTAACAAAAATGCAACAACTCGGGAAACTATTTAACTGCTTAATTCTGCAAAAGAAGCAGTGATAAAATAACTGCTGAATCTTTTCATGTCATGTCCTCTTGCACCAAATTATGCTAATAGAATAAATAAGAGTTTCAATAAGTTTCGGTATCTATATCTGCAGATTACCCATCTCAACTTGCAGATGCCCAAACCAGCATTTGGTGCTGTATCACAAGCATTTCCAATACTGGTATCAGTATCAAAACAATCCTAATATCTATATTTATCTCTCATCTCTAGTGACATCTAGCCATACAGGCAGTTCTGGTTTCATATGTTCAGGTTTTGAGACAGATTTTTGTCCCAACCTAAATCTGGTGCAATTTCAAGAAACACAGTCCTGCTTACTGAGGGTATTGCAGAGTAGAGCTGAAATGATTAGTGGATCAACAAAAAGTTAATCAGCAACTATTTTGATATTCGACTCACTGTTTCAGTGATATTTCCACCAAAATACCAAACATTTCCTTGGTCTAGCTTCTCAAACTTGAGGCTTTATGGTAGTAAACTTCATATTTTTGGGTTTGGGTTTGCTGGTCAGGACATTCCTTTTCATTTCTTTGCGGCATTTTAAAGACAAAACAATGAATTGGTTTATTCGTTTGAAAATAACAAACAGATGAATCAATAATCACAATAATCATTAGCCCCATACCAGTGGATCTCATTTCAGCAGTTCTTGTAGGACCTACTTTCTACCTGCTGGGAGTGTTTGTGTGGATTGTCTATAGTAACAGGGACGCTGTTTCTGGAAAGAAATTCTGCTGTTTAAATTCTTTTAATGGTATTTTTACTTTTACTGATGAACCACCACAAATAAAATTCCATTCATCACATCCAGCTCAGGCTATCTCCTTGGCTGTTTTTTCTTTGTAATTTGGGTGAAGTGAACCTTTAACTGGTTTAGTCTTGGTTTTCAGGATTAAAATGTCTGCTATATGTATCCCAGATTAAAAAAGACCATACTGGAATGCCACAAATGAAACCCCCAGCATCAGCTGTAACAAACCATCCTTGACCAATCCATTAAACCTCCTCCACTGTACGTCACTGAGGACGACAGCATGTCTTAAATACCTCATGTGAAAACACGCAACTGCCAGTAACCAAAGAAATGTCTCTGAACAATGAGACGTCTTGATAATTGTCCTATTTCAGCCACACCAACCCCCCCACCACATCACACCACACTTCCCTCCCCTGGAGGAAAAGCAGTTGTACGCTCAGACTGTAATTACAGTGTGGGTATCAAGGTTTGTCGCGGGCTATTTGATCTGGTTACTGGTCTGTTTGGGGACATTGATGAGACAACAAGGCAGCGGTTTTTCAGGCACTGCCTTCCAGTCATTTCACTAAGAGCATGGCAAACACATGGCCCCGCTGACGGTCGCTGGGGAGAGGCTGTCGGAGACCGCTGTGTTGACTGATGGTGACAGAGATGGCTGACAATAACAGGCCAGACTCCAGTGTCACCTTACTGACCAAACAGTCTGAGGACCAGACCCCAGAAATGTGACTCTGGACCCACATGGAGGGGCCCTTCTGATATGAGAGGGACAAGGGAGACAGGCAGCCTGGATGATTCTGAAAGAGATAGGTCGGATTATTTGAAGTGGGGTTATGTGACGTACTTATCGATAGTCAGTGTATTAGTTGCTGGTCGACTGCTGTGGATGGGGTCAGAAACAAAATAAATTTTAGATGCTTAAAAAGGGACCAACTAAAAACAAAAAGTCAATATCAGTTTACGCGTTTGCCATATTTAGAATATTATCACTTTACTTTGCCATCAGGCAGCTTTTCCAATGGGAAACCGCCAAACCAACCAAACTCCATAGGCAAAATCAGTATTTTTTACCTCGCAGAACACAGGTGTTGCTGGTTTACCACTGCATGACTTGTTGGTGTATTTGTTTTTGTGTGACTTTAGTGAATCCAAATTATCCTTCCAAAACACCCAAGTCACACAATAACACAGACTAACTAATCAGTCATGCAGAAGTAGACCAGCAACTCCTGTGCTCTGCAAGGTAAAATTGCTAATTTCTCCTATGGAGTTTGGTTGGAGTGCTATTTGGTTTGTTTAACAGCAGTGTCCTGTCAGAAAAAGCTGTCTGGTGGCAAAATAAAGCGGTGAAAATATTCTTAATATAGTGTACGCTTACACTGAGATTGCATTTTTTCAGTTGCCCTTTTTTAAAGTACTAAAATACGTACGTAAAATACACAGCAGTAAGTTGCTTAGCTTAGCCTCCATGCTGCTACTCCCCTGTGCTTCCCCTAACTGGAGCCATGCTGATCATCTTTAACTGTACGTCATACACTGACTATTGATAAATACCTCAAACAATTCTACATCAAATAATTCAAACTATCTCTTTAAGTTCTTCTTATCATTTCATATAAAGCTCAACATATCCGTGCCGGTACTGATCTGAAGCGTACTCTCCCTTTAATCTAAGTAGCTCTGGATAAGAGTGTCAGAATGTGACACAAATGCGCATTTAAATGTAAATTTAACATTATCATGGCTAAAAACAGTACAGGCTTTTTAAAAAGTCACTGTGTGTTTTGCTAAAGTGAAAATAAGTAGCTTTAATCCAGCCTTTGTAGTCCCAGAGGAGCATCTGGAGTCACTGAAGGAGCACTTTCACAGATGCTGAGTTCGTATGCTCTGGGTTCATAGCCAATGTTTACAGCCTTGTAAAAAGGGAGCCTCCGCAGTGGGTCCGGGCCCAAAAGACACCACGCTGTCACAAACTATAACATCCCACTTGCATTGAAAAAAAATAGCTTTTGTACATCACAGTCGGGGGTGTTTCGATGTACAACACAAAGACATAGGTGTGTTGACAAAGAGCAACACCGGTAGCAATTCAACAGTTATACATGTGTGACTGATGGAGGATCTGTGGGTCCAGGTTTTCATCATCCCCGAGGTGACTCAGTCTAGAAGTGAGAATCACATATTGGCTGTGGTGGAAGTTTTCTCTCCACATAGTTTAACGCAACACATTCTCATCCCAACTCGTCACATAGTGATGAAATGTCACTGTACCTCTTAAAGGCATTCTCTGCATATCTTTGAATATAGAGCCTTGAGCCAGAATGATTAGTAGATTAATTGATTAGCCGTCAACTATTAAATTAATCGACAACTTTCATCGAGTCTTCTTAGAAAACAACAACAAAATTCTCTGATTTCAGCTTCTTAAATGTGAATATTTTCTGGTTTCTTTACTTCACAATTCACCATTTTATAGACCAGACAGATATATTGGCCACCTGATATTATTGGCCCAATATTGGCTGTATCAATCTATATTGCTATCAGAATACACGTTGTCCAATATTTTGTTTTTACAGAACACAATGCAGATTGTTTTAGTTTTATAGACTTTAGTTTTATGGGCAACATTTTATGTATATTTGATTATCTTTCTTGATTCAAGTTGTTCTCTTTGTGTGTTTTTTCCATTCTGCCTGCTTTATTAACCTATAATTTTATACATTATACATAAAGCACATAGTCCAATATTATCAATATTAGAATTTAGTACTTCCTAATATCGGTATAGGCGTCGCCCCCAGAAATCCAGCATTGGACAGGCTCTGATATCTTTGGTTTATGGACAAAACAAGACATTTAAGGACATCAGATTGGACCATGAACACCATTTTTCACCATTTACTGATATTTTTGGACTAAACCAGACAGGTATATTTTGTGTTTTTTAAATTTATTTATTGTTAGAAATATCAATAAAAGTTTACAGTTTCATTGCCCTGATGTCATTTGATATATAAATAAAGAATACTAGTGGATATATCAATATCTGACTTCTTTTAAAACTCTGCATTGGCTCCGAAAATCCACTATCGGTCAAGCTCTAATATCTTTGGCTTGTGGACAAAACTGTTTTGTTTTTTTCTCCGAGGACATCACCATAGAGTTTGAGAAACAGTGACCAACATTTTTCACCATTTTCTGAAAATTTTATAGACCAAACAACTGATTGATTAATCGATAAAATGATCAACAGTTTAGTCGATATCAATAACTGTTTGTTGCAGGTATGGTGAGGCCAATATGCAGCTTTGAACCGGTGTATCTAAAGTAAAGTCCAACCAATACTGGACATTTGGAGCTGATGTTGATACCGATACTTGGGAGTTAAAAAAAAGTCCCAATATTAATATATTGACTGATAGTAAACTTTCATTGATACTTTTAATAATTATAAATAACTAAACTGAAAAACACAAAGAGAGCCACTCCAATTAAGAACAAATATTACACATGTATAATAAAACTGCTGAAAATGCAACATATAAAAACAATCTGCATAATGTTCTACAAAAAAATATAAGAAAATGTAGACCGATATAGCTTGGATAGGCCAGTATCAAGCCAATAATATTGGTCGGACAGTATATCTGTCTGTAATCTAAGGATTTAGTGGAGGCTCAACTTAAGGAAACTAAGCTTTGTACTGTAAAAACACACTGCATGTAAGCTCTTATCTGTCTGCTCAGTGCAACTATGGAAGCACACATCCCCACAGTACAACACCAGAGTGCAATCAGATGGAAATAGAAGAACAATCTAACATTTAACATGCAGCATCTGGTGGAAGCTTTTATCCACAACAGTAAAGAGAAATCATACATTTTTCAGCATTGTTGTCCAGGGGAGGAAACCAAACTCCCAGCCCTGCCATGCTCACTTACACCACACTGCATCAGTGAATGGAAACCGGCTGGATCACGCTGTTTGTGCCTCACAATCGCATTGTGCGGAAGATATGTCTTCACCTAATGGGCCTAATAATAGAGATAAACGAGCAGGCTGGAATCACACAACAAAGTCAGATTTCTGTGGGGAGCAGATGCTGATGTGAACCCGGGCTCCCCTGGGCAAGACGCACAGCAGAGCTGCATATGGGCTTCTCTCATTTCTGCTGGTTTAAGTGGCCTTTTAAATGACATCATCCAGGAGGATTACTAGATTTTGCACATGACTGACATATATGCAAGGGTCCCTGCATTTGTTTCATGCAAAGGATCCATATGGAGGACCATGAAATAGAAAGTTTGCACGAGTAAAATTGCTGTTAGAATTAATTAATTCTCATTTTTTGTCTGTGGGACCCTCCCCAGAGCCCTGGGGAGGCTGTGAGACCTAGTTTGGGAGCCTCTGATATGAAGCATATATAGGCTCCATCTGTGCAAACATCACCCAAAACAACCACCAGCAGCAGCACGCCAATTTAAACTTACCATATGCCAAAGTTCTGAGTGTAAATAAAGCCAAGAGGGGAAGCAAAGTGTGGCGGTACTCCATTATCCTCTCATAGGTTGGTCACAGTCTTCACAGTGCGTGAGACAGGCTGTCCAGCAGCTCTTAGATATATCCAAACAAATGACTTCCAGTCTATAAGACGAAACCTCCGCAACCAGCATCAAACTCCTCAGGCAGCAGCATCTCAGCCGCCGGAGATTTAAAGCACAACTCCAGACATCTCACTCTGTAACTTTTTCTCCCGCTCCGAAAAAAAAAAGTCCGTGCGGAGAGTCCGTGAGGAGCGAGCCGCAGGTGATGAGAGGAGAGGCGGCTGTGAGTGGCAGGCAGCGCCCGGTCGGTCAGTCAGTCAGTTAGTCCCGTAATATCACACAAGAGAAATATTCATAACCGCTTCTTCTTCTGAGAGAGAATTAGTCCCAAAGTGCATGAAAACATGGCGGTGAAAGTAGACAAAAGTCCATAAACGTTACTCCATTTTTCTTCTTTATGCAGCGAAGTGTCTCAAATCTGTCCCCGCACTCTGCTCCGCTACTAACAGTGAATTACTACTACGGACCACAGCCTCCTCATCACACAACAACACGGTGCCGGAGTCAAAACACACTGCGGTCAATGTAGCGGCAGTGGGAGAGAGAGCTTCCGGTCTCACTTTCAAAATATTACTTCAAACGCTACCAACGAGTAGCAACCCTTCTTAATGACTTTGTATCAACGAGACTAAATAATTAAACACGTTGAGGGGGTACTATCACAGTCAGACAGACTGTGTGTGGCTAAGCACACAGCTGACAAAAGAATGGACGTAGTCCGTGTATTCAGATGAATTACTGCAAGATATTATTCTTCCAGGATAAATTCACACACTTTTTTTTGTATTTTCAAAGACCCCAGTTATACTCAGTAAATTATTTTTATGTCATTTATAAATTTCCCGACATTCATTAGTTAATACACCCTTTACAAATCCACTAATAAAATAATGGATCCCTTCAGCAACTCAAATGATTAGATTTGCAGTAAAACAGTACAAATACATTTAGAAAATAAAATGTAGACCTATGTGGGCATATTTAGAGTTTTACATAGTCCCACTCTTCACTAACACGATTTTCCCATTTCATATTGTGTTGTTTTGCTTTGTAATGACTTATAGGAATCATTTTTTCCCAAAAGTGTTATCAGGACAATGGTCGTTGTGTTTCAGTTGTAAAAACTGTGCTCTCCAACTGGGATTTTATTTTGAAGGCAGACTCACAGAGCCTCAGGTTTGTTCTTGCTTAATTCTGTCTGACTTCACCATCCCAACATCACTCCCTTAAAGGGCCAGCGCACTCACCATCAGCCACGGGAGGACTTAGACTGAAAACTGGTCACATCTCACACATCATCCTTAACTTCCTGCCTTAAACATAAAAGTGTGAAAACAGCACCAGAACTTGCAGTTCTTGCTTTAATCTTTAATCATATTTTCTTGTACTATGTTTTTTGATATGCACCAATATACCACAGCAAATTCCTTGTGTGTGAAATCCTACTTGGCAATAAAACTTGGATTAATCAGTATTTCATCTAAACTCAAAATAACCTATTAGACGCACATCATTTCAATGCGCCTACACATGCTTACTAATCAAGTGCTGCTGCACTGTGGTCTCTCAGTTAATAAAATGATTGCTGCTTAGGTTTGAGCACAACCACATATATGTATTAATAAAGAGTCAAACATGAATATAAGCTTATTTTAGTCAAGTTTATGATTTAAAAAAAAAATCTATTTCTTTCTTTAATTTGGGCACATGTTAACAGCACTCCTGTAGTTACTCAGGGTTGAATTATCAACTCAGTCATATTAGAACTGATGTTCTCCTAAAGGACTAGTGTTTGGAATTTAGTGGCATCTAGTGGTGTGTTTTCAGATTACAAACACTTTACCTCACCTCTCTAGAGTCAGTGTTTGGTTTGTCCAACATGGGCGAGGAGCTGCTCCTTCTGTAGATATAAAGTTCTTATTCTAAGGTAACAAAAACACAATGATTCTTGTTTTCAGTTGATTATTTTTTCAATATTTCAACAATAGTTCCCCCTTAATGTTTCATACTGGACCTTTAAATGTTGAAAAGGTTTTCCTTCTTTGAAGAAGGTAACATCAGAGACATGGATGATGAAACAAAATAATTACCTTTATCAAAGGCTACAGCAGAATTTTGTGTCTTTGCATCATTGGGTGTGACTATTAATATTTTCATACTTTCACAACATTACCTATAATCCTGTTTTGCAGCGAAACGAGGTTTCCAAGAAACGCGAACGTTATCTGAAGCCATCTGAGGTTCTGTATAATCCTGCAGATTCCACTTGGATTAAATCCATTTAGAGACAACCTTATTTTCATTGAAGTCGCAGATTTCAATGTGGTGCAAATGTCAACATTTATCTGAAAGCTGTTATCTAACCATGAAGGCACAAATTATGTTGGCAGTAGTTTGAATCCGAATGCAAATTTGTCTTACATGTGAAAGACCTTTGATCGTGCCGACTGTGGCGCTATGTATACAAATCAGCCGGTGGAAATGACTCAGGCACTAAGAGATACAAACAAACCCCACACACCACTGCAAAATGTCACTATTTATCTGAGCGCGCGTTTCGCCTGCACTTGATGGAAAGCGAAAAGCAATATTACATGTGCCAGGAGATATGGCAAACTGCAGCCAATGAGACTTGACGTACCAAGAGCCACAATTCCACAATCAGGAATGATTGGGTGGAGTGCTGTTGAGCTGAATAAATATTAGGGGTCAGACGGAGCTAGTAAACACACAGCTCTTGACATTTATAGAAATGCATTGGATGGTGGTATGCATCAGGCAGCGCATACTAAGATGAGCTTTTGCACGTTCTGTCACCCGGGCTTCTTAACATGGGGCGAAAGAGAAATGATTCTACAGCGCCGAAGTCACAGCGGCTGTTGTAGAGGGCTCAGAATAGCAACAGAGAGCCACGCGGCGCTTAAACACCCCTGATATTTTCTTTCATGTTTTATGCATGTACATGTTTAATTTAATTGCAAAAACTGATTAATTGAGCATCGCTCTGTGATTGAATAAAACATGATGAGGCCCTCCGCTAAATGCATTTCCGCTCGCCTGTGACTGATGCTGCTACTTTGGTGCCTTCGTCAAACATTTGGCGTGGCTGTCAGTGGAATCAAGCACTCCATGAATTTAGACTAATTATCCACATTAGGTGCTGAATTACAATGACAGCCCATCAGTGCAGTTTGGTGCTGTTCCGCACACTCGCAGCTGAGCCATAGATCATAGAATTATGCTCCGCTCTCCACACACACACACACACACACACACACACACACACACACACACAAAGACTTGTTTTGTGAGGTGATTTTTGCCATTCATTTGAGTGTATTGTAAAGGCCTTCAGAGTCAGCTTGTGGGAAATGCCAGCGCTAAAAACATTTCCCGGCAGCACTGTGAAAAGACATCCTCTATGATCTATAGAGTCTAATTAATCCGAAAGGTTTGGGTGGTCAGTGAGTTTTCATTTCCTCGTACTTTATACATCAGCGTTTGAATTTACAAATGATGAATCAGGCTCAGCTATTCTATGCTGGAGGAGTCGGAAGATCGAGTTTTTGCTGAAACAACAAGAGGAACATCTGTGTTTGAAAGGTTTACCAGCTGATAAATTACATTAAAGGGAAAGTTCGGATTATTTGATGTGGGGTTGTATATGGTACTTATCGATAGTCAGTATATGCCAGTTGGCACATGTCCAGTTTGGAGAAGCACAGAGGAGTACCACCATGGAAGCTAAACAATGTACTGCTGTGGACAGGGTAAACAGCGAAAACCTATTTTAGCCACTTAAAAAAGATCCACCTAAAAAAAAATCAATATCATTTCAAGTGGATACTTCGTTTAGAGTATTTTCACCACTTTACTTTGCTGTCAGATAGCCAGTTCTGATGAGAAACCGCTATTATATAAGCCAAATATCACTCTTTCCCCACCAACCAAACTTCATAGGCAAAATTAGTAATTTTACCTCCGCAGAACACAGGAGTTGCAAAACTACTGCTGCCGATCTGTTACTCTGTTTGCATTATTGCGTGACTTATGTGTTTTAAAAGGTTCGTTTGGATTCACCAAAGTCACACAGTAACATAAACACACTTAACAGTTCGAGGCACAACAGACCAGCAACTCCTGTGTTGTGCGAGGTAAAATTACTGAATTTTTCTATGGAGTTTGGTTGGTTTGGAGAGAGCGATAACTGACTTCTATAACTGCTGTTTCCTGTCAGAAAAGGCTGTCTGATGGTAAGGTGAAGTGATGAAAATACTCAAAATATTGCTGCTGTCAAACAGGAACTTGTATCGCCATATTTAATTATTTTTATTTATTTATTTTCATAAATAAACGCTGTTGGTAACTCTTTACATCTGTCTTTGAGTTTTACAAATATTTAACCAATGAAAAGTATAAAAAGAGCTCGTGACTAAACCTCATAACTCCATTGGATCCACAAACTGCTGGCAGGACGTCTTAACTCCACTTTGCCTCATTCTTGAGTGATGTACACAAAGGAGAAGTTAGCCTTCAGGGCTTTGAAAGCTTTTTGCTTCAATTATTTAAAAAAAAATATATAGAGTTCTTTTTATTTCTTGAAGAGTAATGGTTTTGGACATACAAGGTTACTGCCTGATAGCAAGAGTATTGCATACACTTAAATGGATATTGATTTTTTTTAAACTAGCCATGGATAGTTCCTCATCCAAAGCCACTTACAAAAGTCTGAGCTATTCCTTTAACATGCAAAGATCAAGACACATGTATCTTCATTTTCACCAAGAACTTGTGCTCTTTACGTAACACACCAGGCAACTGAGCTTCTCTTCATAAATAAACCACTGACTTTAAGTGAATTGAGACTATGATGTATGCCCGACCTCCGCATTGCTTATTTCTTTTGGCTGAGCCTGCGCTGCCACTATAAGCAATATCATTATTCCACGCTGATTAAATGCTTTCATACATAAAAAGGAAAAGAGCGATATCAAGTGTCCACTTTCTCCTCAGAAATCAAACTCCAATTTCCAAGGAGACCAAATGAGCAGCTCAGAACGCCATTTGGACTTATTATCTCAGTCTGCGTGTCGGCTTCAAAAATAATTAAAGAAAGCTGAGTGATTGCAAAGTGTTATTAATTTAAGATGAGACAGTTCCCAGTTTGCATAACTGCGAAGTCATTTAGTTGTTTACCACTTGTCTGATGCTCAGCATGCAGAAGCCACGCTATTGCTCAAAGGATTTTTTTTTTTTCCTAGAAGCAGCTTCCAGTAGCTCCTCAAAAAGTGGATTTCCGTTCGCTTGATTCTCTTCCTCACAGCTGCACGTGGAGGTCAAACCTGTGGCTCTTTGATTCATGAACTGTCACACTGCAATATTTCCTGTCCAGGGATACCTACACATGTGACTCACCTCCTCACCTCTGAGGAGGGAATAATACATCACCTTGGTGGTTCTGATTAAAGGTAAAAGGACATGGGTCAGTTGTTCATACTTCGGTTCTTTGTGCGTTTATTTGGTGTACAGATGATTAGTGGAGCATCTTCTCTGACCATCTAACACAAGTACAACAGGCTCTATTCCATTTCGGTGACAATACAAGTCATAACACTGGGCATTATGGAGCTATTCTATCTTTTTCAGAGTCAATTTAAGTCAGTTTAACATTCCTTACTCAACTGCTATTTTTAGACTATTGATTAAATACTGTTTACTAGATTCTTAGTTGGTTAAATTCTGAACAGTGATTAATTGATTTATCATAAATCATTATCATCTTCTCTCCAAACCTGTGCTGCTGCAGTGTTTGTTTGTTTTTTGTCCCTATGTCCTGGTTTTCATTGGCCTGTTTGTGACCAGATCACCAGATGTACATAAACGGTTTGGATGTTAACTCAATGCTCAATTATGATTTTATAAGTAAATAACTAGATTACACGATGTAATGCATACTGAAGTACCAGGAAAAGCACAGACCTGAAAATGTACTCACCACAGTACAAACCCCCCCCCTAAAAACTACTAAATTAGAGTGATTTGAGTATTTGTAATTAGTTACTTCCACCCCTGCAAATAACAGACATAAATGTCAAAATGCTGTATCTAACTGGAACATTTCACATGCTCGTCTCTGCGCAGAGTTGAAATCCTTATATTATTTCATTTTCCAGAGCAGATTACCTTGAGATACTCAAGGCAAAGTGTTTCTCATGTATAGAGAAAAATAGTCTGTTGATATATAATTTAAACAAAAGAAAAAGACCCCCGTGCGCAGTAACGTTCAGGAACATTACCACTGACCCTAGAGACCGGCACTGTGCAGATGTCTTTGTGTAACTCTAGGCACATAAATATTACACTCTGAACCATTATAAATCAGTCTGGAGCAGAAAAAAAACACATCTGCAATATTTTTTTGAGTAGAATGAGCAATGCTGGGTTTGGCAAATGATGGAGTATCGTGCTCAAGAACTCTCAACATAAATTAGCAAAGCAAACACGATTTGAATTCATGGTGTGAAGAGGGAATGTGAATAGCCACATGACCCACATTACGATAAAATACACTAAAATCTGAAAACAACAGTGGTTTTCTTGTTCTGTGTGCAAATGCAGACAAGATTCTTTTGTCCGTATGAAATTATATGGGCCTACTGTTCTGCCCGCAAAGAAATGGCCAACATCCTTCCCAGAAACATTTCCTTCCTGGGGTATTAATCACCTTTAACATGTATGAACTACAGTGATGGCAGCTCTGATACAGTTGGGAGTATTCTAGACCTAATTCTGCATGCTTACAATTAGAGCTGATAAAAGTTAAGGGAGGGAAAAGTCCCACAGATATGTGTGCGCCCACGGCTGTTGATGGCAGAGATTAGCTTTCTGTGAATTCATTTGTTAAAGGGTAACTTTGGTATTTCTAAACCTGGATCCTATTTTCCCATGTTTTTGTGTCTAAGTGACTAATAGGGACAGCAATTTTTGAAATTGGTTCAGAATTGAGGGAGACTGCTACAGCTGGTAGAAGCCGAACTTAGCCAGAATGTAATCCCTCTGTGCAATCATCAGTAAGTATGTAAGTCCTCTAAAAGTGCTTGTTTTTGCCATTGACAGGTTCAGACCTTTTTATAAAGAGTAAGATACCTTTTGTTCAACCTGATGATTAGATGCTATCCCCAAACTAACCAGACTCCCTTTGCAAAACTGTAAATTTAACATAATCATCACTATCTTCATTCAAACTCGACAGAAACAGATTAAATCTCACTAAAAACTTATTAACTTGTCTTTCCACTTCTACAATAGTCACCAGAAACAGCTGGTTTATTGTCCTCGCCTTACTGACCAAACTCCATTTAAAAAACTGTACATTTAAAATGGTCTTTGTCATCTTCATTCAAACTTCACAAAAAACAAAATGAAACTCAACACAAATGTCTCTGTTTGTCTCTCCGCTGTTCCAACAGTCACCAACTCTGGATTGGTTGAAATATTTTACAGAGTTTACAGAGAGAAAATGTTCTAGTTTCTATGCACCGTTTGTCTCTGCTGCTTCTCGGATGTCCAACCTCCCTCTCACTCCTCTTCTGACATTTTCACATCCAACTCAGTAAATTAAGGGTTTATTTCAACCAATCCAGAGCTGGTGATTCTTGGAACAGTGGAAAGACAAATCAAGATGTTTGTGGTGAGTTTTATTTAGCTTCTGTCAAGTTGGAATGGAGATGACAAAGGCCGTGTTAAATTTATAGTTTTTTTTAAATGGAGTTTGGTTAGTTAGGCGAGGGCAATAAACCAGCTGTTTCTGGTTTAAAAAACATAACTTATCTCACTCTTTAAAAAAAACAAAAAGATCTATCTCTGCAGGAATCCAGTCAGCGGCAAAAACAAGCACAAATAGTGGACACACTTTGACAGTGCACAGTTGCCTGGAGGAATTACGTTGTAGTTTGGTTTCGCTGCAGTGCTCTCCCTCGATACTGGATCAGTTTCAAAAATTGTTGTCCCCATCAGTCGTTTAGACACAGAAACATGGGACAACAGGGCCCAGGTTAAAAAAAATACCAAAGTTACCCTTTAAGTGAGGACAATAAAAGGCTTAAAATATTGCTTTTTAGTTTGCACCAACCTTGGAGCTCTGATTTACACCTCAAACTCTGCTTGCTCCACAGTATTGTTCATCTTTAAAGTGCCTTTATGGCCGACCATGATGGAACGTTTATTATGTGGTTATAGCCACTCGACAGCATTGCCAAAGCTTGAAGCAGAAAATAACGGCGTATTAAGATAGCATCGGCAGCATACTGTGCAGTAAGCACCTTGGTACAGTTTGAGAGTCTAATGCATGTGTCGCTGTATCTGATGATGCAGTGGAGCGTGGATAATAACTCATCAGGGCGATTGCCAGGCTGACCCATTCTTGGTGAAAACAGAAGCACTGTTTCCTTGAAATGCCATTAAATGCGTATCACCTGTATCTATAGCCGAGCATTTCCAGTTTTCCCTCCCCATTACTAGTAATGAGACCCCTATATGTCTGCACCTATTCTGACCCAGAGCTGGTAATGGGAGGACTGGCCCTTTAAGAGGCTCCAGTGAATGAATTCTATTATAGATTAATTGATTAAGAGGGTGGCGCACTGAAATGACAATATATCTCTTTATTGATCTGCCTTTCAATGAGATTGGCTGTTACCCAACCTCCCCAAGGGACGGAGAGAGAAAAAGAGGAAGAAAATAAGAAGAGGGGGGGAGAAGGTAGAGCGGTGCCGCTAGTAAAGGGGCAACTAATTTCCTGTTTCTCTTTCTGGCTCCTCGCAGCTTGGATTCAGTCCCACCGTACGAGCGCAGCGCTGCATTCACGCTCTCCTTATATCATCTCATTTCTTCCTGTTTCCTCCGCACCCTCTCCTCTGATCTCATTATATCAGAATCCACCTCTCTGGCTGCCCCTTCTTCGCCGAGACCTCTTTGTCTTACCCTTTCCTCCATAATGAGGGGCCCCCTATTAATTTGGGCGCCGCGAAGCGAGACGCGCCCTCTGTTAGCACCCCC
The DNA here is from genome assembly GCA_027495735.1 of Lutjanus campechanus. Taxonomy (NCBI): domain Eukaryota; kingdom Metazoa; phylum Chordata; class Actinopteri; order Lutjaniformes; family Lutjanidae; genus Lutjanus; species Lutjanus campechanus. The sequence continues at coordinate 4,112 of JAJHUR010081390.1, read as the reverse complement.
CACGCTCTCTACGTGGAATCTACGGATTGATACGGGTGTATGAAGATGGAGTGGGCCGGGGAGGGGCGTCCCCGTCTGTTTGCCACCACACGTCATGACGAGGAGGGCAGATTGGAGTGTCAAAGGCGACATTAACCTCTTGTCTATCTACTGGGGTTTAACTATTCAACTGGTTTCATACGCTGATTGTATTTTGTAATGAGTGGGGATTACGTTTGGCACGCACCCCGTAAGCTGTATGGATCCCTCTCAGAAGACAGCAGTTGAGTGGGCTGCCAATAATGGAAATGGGTTATGAAGGGGAACTGGAACGGGTGTGAAAATGGTTATTTTCAACGTCGAACCGCAATTCTGTCGTGGCTTTCTTTTGATGATGAGGACATGAGGGAATCCTGAATGTTACTTTGATTGGTTTCTGAGCCAAGAGGAGTGCATCTTGGAATTCATGGCAGCGATGGTGTCACTCTACAGCACTCCCTTAATTGTTCATTTGGTCAGAGACGGTGACACAGATGGCATGCGACTTTCATGGTTCTCTTTTAATTTCTTGAGTAGTGGGTTGACATGCTGCCATCAAAGATGCACTCATGCTCTCATCAGGGGAGAAGTCTGTAAAAACACTTCATAACATCTTTACTGGTGCAGGAACCTCAGGGAGAAAATGAACTCTGTGATTGACTACATTTACATGCACACTTATATTCCACTATTTTTCAGAAAAATTTGAATTTGATGCAGGTCATGTAGCATTCCAGTTAAGAAATGTGGAATATGCTGATATTATTCAGGTTTTAGGAGCTTTTTTTTTTTTGACATGTATACAGTGCATTCAGAGTATGCGTCTCAGGGTTTTTACCACAGTTTGGACACACAGTCTCTTGCCTGTTTGCTTCCAGCTCTGTGTGTTGCTAACATAGCAACTAGGCAGCAAGACTTTGACATCAGCAGGCATTTGGATATGAGCAAATATCACAATGTCGACCTATTCAAGAAGGTGGTTCAAGTGGAAAACTACAATTTTGACGCAAGGCACAAAGCAAAAATGGCTAAAGCAACCCCAGCCATTCTACTTTTCCACAATCGAAGCATCTAAACTCATTCATCAGCCATGTAAACACTTCAGTATGGCTACTGCCTTTATTCTGGAGACTGTCCTCATTACAGACACAATAACATTGTATGTTACAAACTATTTTCATGCTTAGCCCACAAGCAAAGTCTGGTGATTGTGAGTAGCTACAATGGGGAGTGGGTGGCTGGATGAGTCAACTAAAATGTCAGACTTCAAAATGGAAGACAGCTGTCAGTTCCCCTTTTTCCTCCGACAGTCAACACTGGTTTCTTTTAACAATTGTTGCCTAATAAAGCAGTTCTCTTTTAAAAAAGAAGGAGCAGTGCGTAGGATTTAGTGGCATTTACGACGACACGACTCGACTCGCCTCACCCTCCCCTTCAAAGTGCATAGTAGAACAAATGGTGGTCGTGAAACTCGCAGAAAACGTGAAAGGCCGCGTTTAGAGCCAGTGTTTGGTTTGCAACATGGGTGCATACATGGAAAAGGACTTTTGCCCTCTGCCTTCTATAAATGTTATATTCCATTTCTGTCATATTCTGTCAATAAATCCCCATCCTACCCCTAACCAGGTCGTTTTCATCCTAAATCTTATTCTTTTTTTTTCAGGAATACTGTTGGATTCCTGCTGAATGGGAGTCAACTTCATTATACATCACTGGACTGGGGTGGGACAAGAAAAAAGAGTCAACATGGGCCAGCGGAACGGCAATCATAATAAAAAAGGACAGTTTTTATACATTAATATGCATTTCCTATATGAATAAATTCTATTTTCATTAGATATTCTGCTGTCTATTTAAATTATTTTTATTCTCCCGCGTCTGTGAGTGCATGACATGTGTGGACTCTGATGAAACAGGATAGGATGGGAGTCATTCTTCCCGGGATTGGGGAGCATTTAGGTGGGAGCGGGATTGGAAAGGAGCGAAAATCAACTCCCGTGTCACCCTTTATTTAAAAAGTCACCAACAAACGATTCAGTCATGCTGACAGGGCTGTCAGACTGGAAAAAAACAAAAAAACTATGTGTCGTTTTAAAGAGCAGTGCCAAAACACATATATTATGTTGTTTAATTTGGAGGACTCGTTGGAACAATGACTTTTGTCTGTCAGGAGCAAAGGGAAAGGTAGCATTTTTTTAATACTGCCAGGGTGGATGGTTGGGTGTATGAGACGTGTGTCCTTGATACCAGAGAACAGTGTGTGCTGTCTTACAAATAGCACCTCATCGAGACTGTATCACAGAGTCTGTGGTCATTTTTTTAGACCACAGGTTGCAGTTGTTTCATTGTTTGAAACTGTTGGACACCTTAACAACAGATTTGGAGCAGAATAAAACTGTCCATCTAATCACTGATCCCCACAAAGCTGGTATTTATTGCACGGCCGTTGGATTGGATTGCATGATATTGTACAGGATGCCGTGGTATTGCGTCCGCCCCCTGTAGTTTCTGGCAGAAGATGGGCATCTTCTTCGAAATAGCCTTCTCCTCGGGCTCCAAGTGGTGTCGGGACAGAGGGTCAGAGTACACAACCGGCTGCCACGCCGCGCCGCTCTGTAATTTAGCCTCCTCTGCTTCCCCATCCCACAGAGCTCCCATCCGTTCCTCTCCTCACAGATGAAATGACTCTTCCAATTCTCCCAGTCTGCACCAGGGAGGAGGAGGGAGGGAGGAGGGGTGGCCGCAGCAATTACAGCCCCCACCATCACCACCACCGCCACCACCTCCAACACACACACACACACACACACTGATAAAGCTGCTGGAAAGCCTGAACAAAATTGTCTCTGCTCTACAGACTAGCTCCTCCGGCTCCGTTCCTGCTCTCACCTGGCGTTAACAGGCAGCCCTGGCCTTTCATACGAGCTATTATGGTGTGTGACAGGAGCCATTCAAGCCTAGCAGTTAGCCGCCCTGCCCGAGATGCCTTATTTTCAGTAGGAATGCTGCTAGCAAGAGGGAAGAAAAGGCATTGATCGGCAGGGTTTCCAAGTGGTGAAGGCATTGCAATTATTTTAATTTGCATATGCAACATGCAGAGAGTTAAAGGAGCAATATGTAACAGGAGTACAGCAGTCCAAATGCACGTCGGAGCCACAGGCTAGGTTGAAATTACAGCTGCTACTAACTATTTTCATCATTGATTAACCTGTTGGCTATTTTCTTGATTAAATGATTTTTGGTTGGTCTACAAAAAGTCAGAAAATGGTTTTCTGTCATAGAGCAGTAAAGAACCAGAAAATATTCACATTCAATGAGCTGGAATCAGGGTATTTTGACTTTTTTTCCTTAAAAAAAATGACTCAAATCGATTAATGATTGTCACAATTGTTGAAGATTAATTTGAGAGTAACGACTATTTCAATTTAGCATGTTTCCTTCACTTCTGATGACTTTTATGATTTATTGCAGTAAATATATTACAGATTTGTCCCTTAATCCACCTAGGACTGCTTTTTAAAGAACTATTTTTTCTGTGACAGGATCTGCAGCAGGCTTACAGACCGTCTCTGGCAAAGCCACATGAAATAAGAGAGTGAAGATCTATGGGATTGAAATCGAAACAGGAGATTGCAGCCCAACGTAATTCGCCATTTCATACCCTCGTTTCATCATATCCACTTCCAGGGAGCAATTATCACACACATACACACATCAGACAATGCTATGTTTTACACATTGATTGCAGAGGAAGAGAATGCCAGAAGCTTTTGTCTCCTGCATCGAGTTTGACCCCATCTCACCGGCCTCCTGCTGTGAGGTAAGCTAATATTCTGTTATTACTTTGTGTTTGATGCAAAATAGCCCCATTATATTTCCAGGACAGAGCTGTTGTGTCTGGCAAATTGGAAGGGGAAAGTAATTACACCGTGAATATACACAGCCAGCTCATTTGTACTATTGAGAATGGATCTAATAAAGCAAAATAACACTCACAGCAGAGAGATGCTCTCATTTTAATGGGAGATGGCAGTGAATGGTGAGATACTGACTGTGCATATGACATCGCAGTGATTTTACATTGCAGCAGCAGC
>JAJHUR010081389.1:0-33400 GCA_027495735.1 Lutjanus campechanus | reverse complement strand
TACTGATTGTAAACGTAGCGTTCATCTCTGTGTGAACATACAAAAGCAACCAGAAAATGTCTCACAGAGGGCCAGCAAACCATACAAGTCAAGTGATCAGTGGGGCATATGTGCTGTCATGCAAACAGGCGAGTTCGTTCTGCCTTCAAGCAACAATTTAGGCTCCATTTTCAAGTGGACAAACAGTGAAGTGGCACTGTGCTGGAAATGCATTTTAAGTCAAGCCTCACATATGACATGTTCACTACATTTTACTCTAAAGTGGTGTGACATTACATTGTGGGGAAATGTCAGTTTTGAAACTTTGTAGTATTGTTTCAGTCCTGCATTTAAACGCAGCCAGAGTAACATGAGAAAAAGAAAAACATTTTATATTTTTCTATATTTTATTGTCAATATGGCTCCTTGACTTGCAGTGTTATATTTCTTTATATTTTATCTACTTACTACGTTTATTTTTACACACTAAAACACCAAGGCAAATAATCCTACTTGGCACTAAATCTGAGTGCCTGCAACTCCGACCGTGTACGTTAATTTAGCTGTTGAAAATTAAAAATACAGCTATTCGGCATTACCCCTGCAAACATGTAGGAACCAAACTTTTGAATGTCTTAGTTAAAATTTACCTGGGCAGAAATATTGCTGTGTTTGTCACCATCTTCACAGTTATTACAAGTAACATTAGTTCAGGAAATGAACGTAAAGACGTTACCGTTTTGTCCTAACAAACAAAACAAAACGTAGACCGAAGGACCTCGGTCTGCCGCTTTGGAAAGATGTTATAAAGATAAACTTTGCAAATTATTAATGCCAAACATAAAGCAAAGAATCCAAAAATTATAATTACTGTTGTTTGTTTTTGTCCTCCCGCCGCTGTTCATAATTAGTTTTAATTTTTTGCAGCTGTGAGTTGCTCGAGTTGCACTGTATCAACAGCGGAGTCTAAAAATAAAGGGACTTATTATTCATACAGTTCACTTAATTTTGTCACTTTTTAACCCTCTGTTACACCTTGACACATTTATGTGTTTTTTTAATTTTATTTTTAACATATCTCATCCATTTCTTGTGCAAAGAGCTTATAATTGCATCAGGGTGTGTATTGTTGTGAGTTCTAACTTTTTCTAATGGATTTTTTATTTTTAACCCATTGTCAACAACGTAAACAAAAAGTATAGCACTCCCACACCTTCGCACAAAAGTGTGCGCATTGAAACCCATTCAAACCACTACTTTTGATCCTGCTCTAAAAAAAAGCATATACCATGCAAATTCTTATTTCTTGGATTCATTTAAGGCTGAACGCCTCAAAGTTTGTGATTTGAGCGATTTACTTGTCTATGACGTCATTTACCATATATGGCACAGGGGTCAAATTAACATGTTTTCCAATAAAAGGTACTGGCACTATATGCTCACCACACAAGGTCTGAAGTGGTAAGACAAAAATTTTTTGGAAATAATAATTATTCATAATGTTTTCATGCCTTGTGTTTTAGGTGTTTTAGTGCTCTATTTTAGGTGTTTTTGTGCTATATTTTTGACACTTTTTGACACTGCAAAAAAAATAATGCACAAAAATCAATGTTGCTGCCAATCTTTCACATATACCAGGCTGCTATAATTAAACCAAAAATATTCAAGTTTGCATCAGTTGTAATGAAAAGAAATCAAATAAACTAAAAAATGGGGTTGCATCATGACAAAAACCTGGCAATTAAAGGGTCAAAAATAAAAAATAAATTAATACTATTTGATATGTATAGTTAGGGCAGAAGCTGCTTTACAAAATTTAAAAAAAAGATTTTCGAAATGATGATAATTCATAATTTTTTTATAGCTTGAATTTTCAAGGGCACATTTATGTACGAAGGTGTGTTAGTGTAAGTTTTTTGAAGGTGTATCAGAGGGTTAATGCAAAAACAAAACTCCACTTTATTAATTATAAAATAATGTGCTAGTGTGAAATGTGGACGCTGTATGACAAATCGTAATGTACCACAGGTGCACTGCGCGTCCATACTTTTTTCTCGTTCCCCTCGTGTTCTGTTTTCCTCTGCATGAGTCTTTGTTCTAAGACAGATTAAAAAAAATAACCCTGAACACGAGTATCTGTCATATTCAGTGAATTCAATACATTTTTCCAAACTAATTTAAAGTGAAGGTGCGTTTGCGTTAGAAGTTTCGATTCACAGTGTAACAACCCCACATGTAGGCTACTCTAACCAATTCACTGTCCTGGGTCGCCACCCAGTGGCCACATACCCGCAGTGCACCACGAACAGCAAAGAGAGGGGTGGAGACAGAAAAAAAATCGAAGGGAAGAGAATTCAAACGCTCTTCCTGGAAATAGTAGAGAACCCGCCACAACTTCACCACATGACATTTCAGAAAGAAAATGCGACACTCCTTCCTCCACCAACAGCGAGCCCGCATTTCATTCAACAAGCCGCTATTCAACCCCACAAACCCGCAAATATATCACAGCCACGCGGTGTATGTCACACCCACGGACACGATCCATCGCATTTTCGTGCATTTATAAATGTGTAACCGAAATGAACACAAGGCGATTGCGACATCACCAACTCCAGAGCTACCTTCCCGTAAACTATTCCTTCCTTACCGTAAAAACATGACATCACCAACACCAGTTTCTATTTGAATTTAGGGAAAACAGACAAAACAGCTTTCAGCCACACAGAAACCTGAAACTGCTGCAGTATGGAAACTTATCATGTAAAGTTAGAGTTGCGTAGCCCATTACACTGTATTATATAATACATTCAAATCGTTAAGCCTTGTTTCATACAGATGCATAGTGTTCCTGCACTAGACTTAAGAGTCGTATCATACAGAGGTACAAATGTTCCTGTAGTGGCTCGTATTTTTGCCCTTATGCTGATCGTGTCCTTTAAGGTTTAATACAGGATGAGGATACTGTAGTTCAGGTTGTTTTCAATGGTGTCTGATTGGTTCCCCTGTTACAATTAGGTAACACGGGCTGTACTGCCTCACATGTCAGCATGTATCCCTGATAGAGTCATACTGTGCGTTATGCTTACCTTTTATGTGCAATCCAAAATGTGCTGGGGAGGTGCCGCTGTTAAAAACAGTGGAATAGTGGAAAATCTGCACAGCAGTCCATCTCCTTTCCCCAGCCACGGATGACGCAGCCCCCAAAAAGCCCTCTCCCAAAAAACATGAAGCCCCCATTCAACATCCATAACGCGTTTAGGTGCAAACGTCGACACGGGGAGCACTGTACACGCAGATAGAGCTGAGAAAATGTGGATGCGTTCGCCCATGGGCAAGGCATGACGGATAGACTCATCACTGATCTTGCATCTCTGCACAGTCATATCGCCTTCCTAAATGATTGCACAGCTCGTTTCCTCCTCTGAAGACCATCTGGTAAAAAAATCGCCAGCTCCTGTAGCCTCCAAGCAAGGCAGCAGCGGGGGTTGCAATGGGCACGGATTCCCTAATCATCCAAAAACACAACTGCTATCCGTTTCCTACAGAGGAACGGTCCACCGCGACCAGAGCAGGCAGTCCTTAAAGAAATTGCGCAGTTTTTATTCCATTGAAACGGAGACTCTTTCCCTTCTGTCCCCGTTGAAAGGCTCTTTCCCTTCCTCCTCCTCCCTCCCTCCTCTCCCTTTCTCTCCCTCCTTCTCTCTCTTCCCTCATGCAGGTTTATTTTCGGTGGAAGAGTCTTGGACATTAACTGCCCCGCCTCCATAGTCACTGGCAAACACACTGTACAACTTGCCCAAATTCCATTATTAACTACTATTCAACGGAGAACAACTGGACCCCAGGTTTTCAAGAGTCAAACTCGCGGTCAGGGGCCAAGAGCCACTTGAGGAATCAAAAGTTGTGTTTTACGGATGTCAGCTAATCTTGTCAGGTCCCTGTCATTCCCCAAGAAACTGAAAACTAGGACAAGGGCATGTTGGGAAATCAAATTAAAGCACAAGGCAAACCCATCAAGGACAGTAGCTCCCACACTGAGGTTCAGTTAGCTCCCCAGGGTGCCTCCAGTGTTGTCAGGGGGTCTATAGCAAACTAGAGATTGATTAAATTTCACTGGTGATACATTCAATAGGAGACTCTATGACCTCATTAGACATTACCTCATGATTTTCTTCTAATGCTGGGATGACAAACATATGGTCCGTGGGCCAGAAGAGGCCCTCTGAAGGGTACAATCCGGTCCACTAGCTGACTTTGCAAATTATGAAAACCATGAGTAACACTTTGTAATGACCATCATTAATAAATGGTGCACTGATAGTTAATTAAACTTAACTTAATAGCTATATCACTGCTAACAATTAAATATTTTTTAGTAATTATTAGTAATGCTATAATTTATTTTATCATTTAATATAAAATAGTCTATGGTGTGATACGATCACAATTATTCTGATTAAATGAGTAAACTAAGTTTGTTGTTGCACATAAAATGTTATACTACATCAAGTATTAGTTAATGACATGCCAAATTATTTTCAAACTTTACATTACATGGATGGCTATTATAACGTTGCAACTGATGTTTTAATGGTTTATAAAGCATATACAAACATGACTTGTTAATGGTAAAACAACTTAATTTAAGTTTAATCAACTATCAAGTTACCATTCATTAACAATGGTTATTATAAAGTGTTACCCAGTACAAAATAATCTGTATCAGACTTCTGTCTTCAAACAATATTGGTGGAACCCTGCTGGCAAAACTTCTGATTTGTAAGGCAGTGGATAACTTAATTTTGTTTCTCATGAGCTTCACTACACAGGAGTGGGAAGGTCTTCTTTGAATGACAAAGAAGTAAAATAATATATAGTTATTTAGTTCCAAAATACACATGGAATGTAGAAAAAACAATGCAGCTGAAAATGCTCTTCTTTTCTTGAGACATCTTGCGTTGTTCATGGTCTGTTTTATGAATGATGGTTCTGGCCCACTTGAGATCAAACTGAGCTTTATGTGGTCCATGAACTAAAATGAGTTTGACGCCCCTGCTCGAATGTCACATTTTCCAAACAGGAGTCTACAGGTGTGCAGAGGACAGGTTTCATACTACATGAAACAGTTTGGATTCAAATGAGCAAAGATATGGATTACACTTTTCAGTGCAGAGGACCTGAGAAATTATTACTTGGTAGAACACCACAACCCCTCTGCCAACAATGAGCAAAGTATGTTGGGTTTTTTTGTTTGTTTGTTTTTTTGAGAATTTGACACTTGTGTGAATAACAAAAAAAAAACTGTTTGAAACCTGAGGCACCACATATAAAATGGAGGAGAAAAAAATCACAAGATCAGGAATCTAATTAAACTCTTTGATGTGAGGGGGAAGAAGATGTAAAAAAAAAAATATATATATATATATTATATTTGAATATTGTGATATTTCCCAAGCTAAACCTATCTTATTTTGTTTAATTTTATGTTATTTTTTGCCTTTTTGCTGTTTTTTTTAAATTTACTTGTTTAATTATAATATTTTTTTGTTTCCCTTTATACTTTGTTTAGCTTTTAATACTATTTTATTAAGTAACAATTGTAAGGGACGCAAATTAATTAATAAAGGGTATTTTTTTGAAAAAAAAGAAAAAGTTTGGATTCCTCATCACAAATATTCAATGAATTTCCACATTTCTTCAAAAGGTAGGAATTTCAGAAGCGGCTGTTTTAGAGTTTCTGAGTGGATAAGCAGATGGAAGAAGTTGGCTCCAATTGCCCTCAAGAAATGAATTTTTCTGCAGGCGGGGAGTGTTTGAAAACCTTGGCTCTAAAATAAGACATCCACTGTTTGAAGACAGAGATAGCACCTCTTACAAAATGATAGTTTTTAAAAGCACAGCAGCCAGAAAACTTTGGATACTGTATTCTTGTCCTGGAATACACAAACATCCAATTCATGTATTAGACAGGACGGTTAGTTACCACTGCATAATATTAAATGTTTTCACACCACATTTACATTCTAGTTCATTTCAGCTGAAGCTTTTATCCATAAAAAAACACCTCCCAAGTGTGATATTTTTGTTACAACCAGGCCTGAGAATAAACCAATTTGAATTTGAATTCAGCATGTTGCTATGAGTGCCCCCCTCCATCTCCCACCCAACCAGAGACCACCAGTGTACACACACACACACACACACACTGACCTGGGTCTGATAAAGAGGCTCTTAAACCCTGAGGAAGTCTGTGTTCGGTCTTTCAGGGGGACAATCCTTACGTCTGAATACAACCTTGAACTCAGCCCCCACCTCTCTGGTTCCCCTCTCTCATTACTGGACCATTCTTCCTCCCGGCTCACTTTCTCCAGGGTCCTTCTCTTGTTTTTCTCTCCCTCCCTTTCAGGAGTTTGGGCTGAGTTCTTTCCAGTGGGGAAGTCCGGGCCTTCTCTCTCTCTCACACACACAACGCTGTGCGACTCCAAACGTCTTGTCTGCGAAGCTTCATTAGAATTCATTTGTTTGAATAGGTTCATTTCTCCTTCAGTCGCTCCCTCCCTCTGTCCTCTTTTGCAGCTTGGGGGAAATGTGTATTAGCATAAAAATATCCTTTACCTCACCTTGATTAACTGCATTGTTTGCATGTGTGTGTTCCTTATTGAGTGCAAGTTTCTGTGTAGGAGTGTGCCAAACCAAGGATGAATCTAATTTTCATCAAATTAAAATATTATTCTTTTCCTTAAAGATGTAAAAATACCAGTAACTATAGGCATTTGTTCCAGTTTTAATTGATTTGTATTTCAAGGAATGTCTATGAAATAAGCAGCCTGATATGAGACTGAATTATCAACTCATTACACTCCATTTCTGTCTTCTTCAGAAAATCAGTCAGCACGGTGGAGTGGGCGGACTCTACACTGTCAAAATGAAACTCAAAATTTCAAGGCAACTTCCTTCAACCAATTTTTGAGTTATGAGCCCAAGTCAAACGCTTAGGTTTTGAAAAGGTTTTACCAACTAATGTTTTGTTGTGATAAGTTAGTTTTGTTCTTCAGATAAACTCGAGTCCTTGAGTTTTAGAAATACAGAAGAGTGAATAATGGTCAATAATTTAATATTTACAGTTGCAACCATTTAATTTTCAAGCACCCAGATAGACAAATCAGGTTCACAGCTCACTGTAAACAATGAGTTCTAAAACTCATAAACTGAGTGAAGGCAGTTGCCCTGGATTGATGCGTCCTTGGATTTGTGCACATCAATATGTGCACAAAGCCAGGAAGTAATATATAATGGAATTCATAAGAATATTGGAAATTTTGTGTATTCCAAAACTGGAGCACTCATTCCCAGTGATGTTATTTAGCACATATTTTACACATATTTTTTTTTTATAGCCCAGGATAGTAAAGTGTTAATACAATACCATGGCAATGAATAACAGCTCATCAGATTACCAAGGAATTCAATGAGCACAGCAAACACTTACATGACCAGACAGTCACTTGATCCAGATGTTGCAAGGAAGCAAGTTTCCAGTAAAACACAGTTCACAGTAAGAGACTATTCCCTGTGCGTGTGTGTGTATATGTGTGTGGGTGTCAGTGTGTGTGTCTATGTTTGAGCAGGGTAAAAGGGGGTCAGCATGGAAAGACTGATGCGTGTCTGAGAAGAGGAGTGAATAATCGGTCAGCTGACGACAGAGAATGGAGACAAGAAAAGAAAGACAAGAGAGAGACTTCACCAGAATTGTGTCAGAGCAACTTCAAAGTGTCAAAGAATGACTCAGTCTATTTATTGTTTCAGCCCCAGGTGTGAAATCCTGCTTTAACATTACATTTGTGAAGAACACAGTGAATTTCATTTGCTGTCTGTTGTAGACTTGGGGCATTTAAAGGACCAGTGTTTAAGATTTAGGGGGATTTATTAGCAGAATGTGGCAAAAATGTAATATAATATTAATAAATATGTTTTCATTAGTGTATAATCACCTGAAAATAAGAATAATTGTGTTTTCATTACCTTAGAAAGACCTTAGAAAGTTGCACCACCATGTTTCTATAGTAGCCCGGAACAGACAAACCAAACACTGGGTTTAGAGAGGGCCACGCCACCATAGGTTCTCCCACACACTTGGAAGGGGAAGGTGCGGTGAATTGGTTGTGATCTCCAAGCTCACCACTAGATGTCACTAAATCCTACACACTGGTTCTTTTAAAAGGGTAAAAATATATATAATATCAAATGTTATAAGACATACAGCATATAAAGAAATAAACGCTTTGAAAATAAATAATTATTAGTAAAAACAAAGTGTCAGAGTCAGTGTATGAGTGTGTGTGTTAAAGCCTTCAGTTGTCCAGGCTCAAGAGAAGAGCGGTCCCTCTCTTGATCCAGTGGTCTGGGGTCACAGCTCCGGATTTGAGTTCTACACTGACCACAAAAGATGCTCGGCCTGGCCCGCCCGAACGCACCGGGAAGTAGTAACAAGGACACAGGTACATACCTACACACACACACACAAACACACACACAAGACAGTGTTGAAACTACATGGCACGATACCACAAACTACATGCAAGCAGATGAAGAAAATAAGAAACCAAAGATGCAAAAAAAACAAGGCAAGAGAAAATGTTAAAAGAAAAAAAAGGATGGAAAGACAGTAGGTGGGATGAGTCAGGAAATGTCTGACAAAAAGTCCCAAACAACTCACTCTTGGCCATCTTCTTGCGGTTTTCCACAGGTTTGAAGTGGATGGTGGGGATGGGACAGACCATCTGCATGGGCTCTGCCTCCACCAGACAGGAGTTCCTCTTATCCCAGCCAGCCCCCTCTAGGTACAGACCTCGGATAAATACTCCATCCTGGAGGGGGAAGAGGCAAGAGATATACACACAGGTGGCATTTTCCATACAGCTTTGAAAAAAAAAATGCTTATGACAAACAGCCAAGCCAATTAGGTAATGAAACTGAGAGAGGGACGAAGAGGGAGGGGTGAAAGCAAGGAGAAGGAATGGGCAACAGGGGAGAAGAGAGATAGGGAAGAGGAAAAGAGATAGTAATGGTTATGATGGTGATGAGAAGAGGAGTTGGAGGAAGAAGGAGAGATGGGACATTGGAAGCCAGAGGGAGATGAGGAATGGCAGAGAAATGGAGGAGAGGTGAAAAAGCTCGGACAGAAGGAAATAGAGTCAGAGAGCTAAAAAGAAGCACGAGGAGCGTAAAAGGCAAGAGGGGCTGGAAGGGAGCATTGGTTTTGGAGTAGTATAGGGAGGTAAAATAAAGAAAGAACGGGGAGAGAGAAGTGAGGGGAGGCATGGAGTAGTTGATACAGAAAAAAAGAGTAAAATAAGATGAAGTGAGTGAGAAATAATGAGTTACAATGACAGAAATCCTGAAGCGGCAGCAATTTGACAAATTAAAACATTTCCCACCAGTGTCAAAATTTGAATTGTAAAACTGCTTTGTGAAAAAAGAAAAAAAAATTAAAATGCAAGAGCAGAGTGGAAGAATGGGAAGAGAGAGGTGCAAAGCGGTGTGCTGCTTTGAATGAAAATGCACTTTTCAGGGTTAGAAAGAAGGTACAAATGAAAAATGTGATGTAAAGTGGCGATGACAGCTGAAAGCTAATGGCTCAGAAAAGTGGCAAGTTTATGGAAATCTTTATGGAAATAGAAATGTGTGTATAGGGAGTCACCTTGGGCGGGTAAAGGAGGCTGCTGTCATCTACAGTGGACACTATAAACTCCCAGGACAGTGTGTCCACTGATATCTGCAAGGAGAGTTTCACACCATGGTGAAGTTACTGGCTTGAGAAGTTGAATAATACCAAGAATATGTTGAGGTTTGTTGAAAAGCTGTTGCTCAACTGAATTGCTGTTGAATAATACCAATAATTAAGAAATGAACAGCTGAGGCTAAATAGAATTCATCATGATAATGCCAATAATATAGGGTTAATTATTATCATCATTATCGTCCGTTCACTGCAGTAGAGTCATAGAGTCTACAGAGTTATAACAGAGAAGAGTGTTCAGCAGGTTGGGTTTGCCAGAGAAGCACAAGCGGCTGACTGCAGTGTGTATATGGAAACCAATGTGTTTCCCAAGGTTTTCTGTGTGTGTGTTGTGAGTGCTGTGAAAATGAAACAGATCATAATTGACAGTTTAAGGTGTGAAAACTGAATTGTAGCTGCTGTTGTCATGCAAACATCTTATGTATCTCTGATTTTGTTCATTGTTCACAGTTTAATCTTCAGTTGTAGAATCACATAGTTAAATGGCTTTGGCTTACAAAATCTTTAAACCATCTACTGGATAAACTTCATCAGTCACTACACAACTGTCTTCCTGCCTATGTGCATGTGGTTGTGTGAGCTCTCACGTTGTGCTGTCGCGCAGAGGACTGCAGCACAGCGGTGAGGAAACCGTTGGGGAAGGTGAAGCCGGAGAGCCAGAACAAGTTGGGGGGCTGGGTCGTCTCTGCCCAGTGTGCAAACTGATTGACTCGCTGGCAAAGATCCCTGGTCCACGCTGCCAGGGGCTTCAGCGAGGGGTACGCCTAGTGGACAGAGAGAGAGAGTGACGCAGAGAGAGTGAGAGAGAGAGAGAGAGAGAGGGAGACATGGCAAATCTACAATCATTTCATGCTTCCAGCTGTTGGTAGCTGTTCATAATGGGAACAAGTTCAGTACAGTGCAGCACACACACAGAGGGACCACGCAAGAGTGGTGTTAAAATTCACAAATGAGGTGTGAACATTGTTTAAATTTTAATATAACAGCTTTTACTTCCTTTGGTTAGTTTGATATGAACATGAAGGTTAAAAATGTCTATTTTAAATAGCTTTTGTTTAACATAACTTTAATTTGCCAAACAATACAAAAAACATGCTAATATTAACATGACTTTGTTTGTAAAATAGAGAATCTTTCTTGTGAAGAGTGGAGTTGGTCCCATAACAGTGTTTAACTTGAACTTTCTACCTTAGGAATATTAAAGGCCCAGTGTGTGAGATTTACTTGGCAGAATATGGCTGAAATGAAATAAAACAGGTCTGCAGGATATAGTTAAAAAAAAAAATCACATTGTGATTATTTTGACAGATTATTGGGTATTCGCATTTTTGAACCCTAATTTTCATTCTCACTAAAAACACTAATAAAATCATGATGGTGTGACATTTGTTGGGGTCTGTACCAAGCAAACATGTTTTCTTACATCTCTGGAGAACAAAAGTTGTATGCCATAACATCTCTGCAGCACTATAGTATTTCATTATAATACTGTTCTGTCAAACATTTTTCCTTATCAAAAAATGTCTGCTTCTGAGATTTGGATATTGCACTTGGCCATCTTGAGATTTTTATTATATTTTGATTAATTGTGCAGCCCTAGAATATAATATTCACAAGTATGTTTTCATTGGTGTATAATCACCTGAAAATAAGAATTGTTCTGTCTTCATTAGCTTAGAATGAGCCGTTTATATCTATAAAGGAGGGCAGGTCCTTTCTATGGAGGCCGCCATGTTGCACCATCATGTTTCTACAGTAGCCCAGAACAGACAATCCAAATACTGGCTCTAGATAAAGCCTTTCACAAGTTCCATGGCCAACAAAGGCTCTCCTTCAGGACTGAAAGGGGAGGGTGAGGCGAGTTGGTTGCAATCTGAAACTAGATGCCACTAGATCCTACACAGTGGTCCTTATGAGTGGGAGTAATTCTGAGTTTATCATTATTATTTACTTATTTGTGCCTTTCTTTCACCACATCTCAGTTGCTGTATATCGCTACTCAGCCAGACTAACTAGGGAGGTTTTCATTTTCCACCCAGGAGGGAATGACCACGGCACCAGCAGCATGTCATTACCCTTTATACATTCACATAACAGATATGCACATCTCTTTCAAAATTCTACATGCACATATGCTGTAAAGCCTCTAAACGCTCACACAGAAATACACACACATACAGCAGAGCCATGTGAATAAACCAGATACAAAATGGCCAAGGACAGAGAGGCAGGCAGGCCAAAATGAAAGCCATGAGTCGGTGAGCTCAGAACTAATGACAGACTGCCATGCCAAGGAGGGGCGGAGAAGAGAGGGATGAAGGGATGGAGGGATAAATAAGCAGGACAGAGACTCTATGAGGGGCTGTTGTTGCTGCTTACGCCAGATGAGGCATGGAGTAATAGAGAAAAAGAAGAGAGCAGAATGCAGGGAATGCTGGATGGAAGATAAAAAAGGAGTGACATGCAGACAAAGCTGCAGTAGACGGTGAGTAAAACCAATGTACGCAAAAAGATAACAGCCCAAGTGGTCAGAAGAACAGCGAGCTCAGCTGGAGGCAGCAGCCCTAATAGCTGCCCAACACTCCTATAAAAGGAAATAGATACACACACACACACACACACACACACACGGATGCACATACAGTATATCCAGCAGTAATAAGCTGCTGGCTCGAGCACAATGAGCTCAGGGTCTTTTTAGGAAAGTGGAGCAGCCTTGGAAGGTTTACTTTGCTTATTACACTACGATTAGTCCACAGACGCTGGCTTTGTTCAGCCACTGAGGGCCGAGGTATGTTCCACCTGATGAGCAGCTACTCACAAATACACACACACACACAAACATACATGTGTCTACATACATGCTTTCATGCACAGCCCATAACAAGGACAGAATCAGACACTTGAAGATAAACATGAACTGCCCTGAGTGACCTCTGCTCACACACACACACAGACACATTCCACTGAGTCATGCACTACACACACATACACACACTTGTAGCCAGAATCTTTTCAAGCCCCTTGACCCAGGCCGACAGCAGCCCACTGTAAAGAGGTCCAGTGATAATGAAGCCAGAGAGGAGAGTTCGGACAGAATTACAGCTGGAATGCTGCCAGAGCCCCATCATTCTGTGTGTGTGTGTGTGTGTGTGTGTGTGTGTGGATAGAAGAGAACAATAAGTGTGTGTCTGTGCAGCCAGGCAGAGTGATGGATAAATACATCTTTAATAACAGACCAGTGAGTCAGTACAGAGGCACCTGCAGCTGTTTGACTTGCTGAAGGCAGCAGAATAGATTAGAGTTGATCAGGTCACAATCACAAAGATCAATGCACAAGCGTCCCGACTGAAAATCTGAATGGTCTCTCTTACATGGCAGCACACCACAGAAATAGTCAGAATAAGTGATGGAAAAATAAACATGACTGTCTGTCTGTATTGAAAAATTATGTGTGAACCTGACACAGACGTGCTCTGTCAATACCTGATTATACAGCACAGTGCAGCCAGACCAATAAAGACCACATTTGTTTCATTGTTTACCTTGGATGTTTTCTTGGTTTTCTACTATTTTCAAACTATTCTTTTTATAATTTTAATCCTGGGCAAGCGTAATCTTTTTTTGTCTTGTGTTATTCAAGTCCACTCAATTCTCCCAAGAGCAGCTGTCTCAATATTATTGATCCTAGCAGCGCTTCTTCATTGTAGTCTCTCGGCCCATTTTATGAAAGAAGATAAAAGGAAGGTAGCAGGTGCAGTCTCATTTCTCACTCTTCACCTCTGATACTGCATGTGCATCACATTTACAGTATGTGTGTGTGCATTGTGTATACATTAGAAGAAGTACACAGCAGAGAAAAAATAATCAGAGTATGCAGAGAGTAAATTAAGGCAGTAAAGCATATTTGTGGTCATTTATTTTATGTAACATCAGAAGAACTTGTTTTGGGTGACCTTAAGACAAACGTGTGCATTATTGTGGGCTCTCTGTGGCTATATGTGTGTGTATCTGGCACCTTCTCCCACAGTGATGGTACACGGGCATCATAGATGGACTGGAAGATCTCCTCCAAGCTGGGTGACATCACCACAAAGCCTTTGATCCCTTTCTCCAGCTCCAACAGGGACGAACTAACACAAAAACAGTTACAGCAACAAATCTGTCATTTTTGCATCCTTTTACTGTACTCTAAGTGTTTAGTAGTTACTACTTCCTAGTCTGTACCATGGGAACTAAAAGAGAAGGACAGAACACATTCAACAAACAGAACTACAGAGCATTCTATGCTCTGGTTGGTGCCAAACTTTGGTGCTAGCTCTCTTGAAACCCATGGGAGAAGGGCAATAAAACCCAACATATCTACACTGTATGACCTTTGATGAAGAAATACCTCTAAACAATGAAAAAAATCAAAGAACACACTTCAGAAAACATGCAGACTGATTTTTCCAAATGCACACATTCATTTAATTGGTGTTAGTCTCCAAATAACATGATTGCCATTGCATCTCATACAGTAGACACTTCAACAGAACTGACATTACAGTATGCAGCAAACGGTGCTCTATACTGATATAATGACTCTTCCTTCTTTTTTAGTTTCCTTGGTCTGTACTATGCACTTAGACATAGTGGTATAAACTGACTGGTTGGGTGATTGGGCAGTTGTTCTCTGCACCACACTCATTTTATGTGGGGAACCAACACAAGTGCTATAAATTTGCTTGAGTTATGGCTGCCAGGACTTTTGTATAATGTTAAACCGTTCTCCACTCCCTGTTGTGCCACTTAAAAATTAATGGTTTGTTTTGATTTTTGTAGTGCAATCAAATACATTTGTGTGATTGGTTTAATCACCTTACTTTGACCACTGCATTAGGGCAAGAAACAATGCTGGTAAATCATCTTGGAAGGGTTAGACCAGACCTCATGAATTGCTCAACCTTATTTTCTATCACTTGACATTTGCTGATCATTTTATGCTATGCATTTTTTGCTATGGTGTGCATGCACAAATACCGTGTAATGTTAATGTGTTATTAAGCAAAAAAAGAGAGAGAAACCCAAAGAGACACACATAAACAAACCCAGAGTTCTTACATGATGGTGTCCAGCAGAGAGTTATATCTCTGGATCTCTTGCAGCAGGACGACATTGAGAGGTGAAGGATTGTCTTGGAGGAGCAACCTGGTGCCCTCATAGTCAATCAGATCTGGGATCTTCCCACGAACGTCTGTCAGCAGCTCTAGTACCTGGAAGCACCAATGACACGTTGTACAAAAGCAGATGAGAGAGATGAACTTACAAAGGCACTGCACACACACAAGTATGTGCAGTGAAGAAACTGCAGAGTCAGACCATAGAGCTGCATGAAATTAGAGGACTTACAGTAGTTCCAGGCTAAGACTGTTGATAGTAACCCTTTCAAAAACACACATACACACATTCTCCACCACACTCAAATAACCACAAGAGCCACTAAAAATGAGCTGAATGATAGGATTACATTGCTGAAAGTCATTATAATTTGGGCCACTTACATGCATTTCTCTGCACCATTACACTTCACATTCAAAGCACATTAAAAAAAAACAGTGCCGTTGTTATACAATGGTTGGTATTTTAATGGAGAAAGAAAGAGATAATGCTTGTTTCTGTAAGCTCAGAGATACATCTAACCCTGATTGGAAAATATTCTATAAACAGGTGATTAAAAATATGTTAAAACAGCGCCTGAGTGTGACTCCAATTGAATACAATTTGAGTTTTGTGGTATATAAATAAGTGCTCTGAATAAAACATCTACCTATGTGTCCCTTTTCTTGAAATAGCAGAACACTGTGAGTGACTGACCGACCAACACTTGTTATTTCAATTTACATTTCAGGACGAAATCCTGGTAGCGAGAAAAAGATTCAGTTCTGAAGCATCCAAAGGTACCCTCTGAGACCTGTCCTAAAACTTCACAGCACAGTGTTCTCTATATAGAAGCCCAGATTCCTCGATCTTTATCTTATTACACTGACGACCATCTGCCAGTGTTGTACAACCATATGGATGTCTCAGAATTGCTGGGAAAAATCTGTCAAATGTCGACACTGGCTTCATGAAGGGAGCTTTTTTGAGCTAATTACTCTGAATATTGACTGGTCTGCCTCAAAAACAGACTTGGCACTGAAACTACAGCCACGAAACTGCAGCCCTGCCAAATACATCTCAATCACACACTATTCCTGGCACGTTATATGCAGTGGTTGAAAAGAAAGATCAGCATGTGATCAAACTGCTGTGTGAGAAAATGTTTGACCAACAAAAGTCCCATCCAAACAAGGAGGAGAACACCAAGCTGCTGGGAACTGAGGATCTGAGAAATTCACCTGCAGTTAAGATCAAGACCTCAGTGCTGGCAGAATGTATCAGTGTATATCAGAAAGACAAGCAGGGTTGACAGGTGACATACCTAAACATAGAAAACATACGACCCAGATTGGTGAACATGATGAAAACAAGCACATACACACACCACCTTGTAGTTATAGAGCTATCAAGGTATTGTTACACATTAAACCTGGCTGAAAAAAAACATTTGGCTGCACTTCACACCACTGTGAAAGAAAAGTATTTTACTGTTGCTGATTTAACGGAAGGTGTGCTAGTGAAGTTTGATGAACTGTCGTAAATGTTAAGCAAACAAGATATGACATCATGGATAAGCATCTAAGATATTCAAGTAAAAACTTGCCTGCTTTACTGGCTTTCTTGTTCATGGCATTCAAACTTTTCATGATCTCAAGGTTGTTATTTCTGTGTTGGGATGACTGTGGACCTACAACCCTTTCCTTTCAAAGTAATTGAAAGGGCTTACCTATATATAAACTTAGTGGGTGAGATATCACAGCACATCAGTTCTTCTTCAGATTGTATAAAATATGTGTCTTGGGCAATTAAATACAGGTGAAATTTTTAATAATCTCTTTTTCTTGAGATAAAGTAATGGAGTACTTGCTTTTAAAACATGCTTAAAGCCACATGTTAAAATTGGTCACCTATCAGCTCTAAACACAGCATAGTCTACTTGCGAACGTAACAACCTCAACACTCACACACATCTCCCAGCTGAAACTACAAGGGAATCGGACTACTGCTTATTGAAGCACGAAGTACTAGACAGAAGATACTGGGGTTAGCTGGTTAGCATGCTAACTTAAATAGATATTTTTGCAACACACCTATGACATAATGTCATAACTGTTACTTCTTCAAATTCTATTGATAATTTTAGTTCATTTCTTGAGTGTTTTAAATACATATTCTGGCCATATTTTACATGTTGCGCCTTTAATATTCAAAAGTACATTTTCTTTTTAATGGCTCTGGGGCCCATTTAATACCAGAATTTGATACTCTTCCATGTTTATTTGACAAAATAAAAACATATTTTTCTGAAAGGATTTTAGTCAGTAATGTTAACTTGGCATTTTCATTAGCTAACTATTAGTAATGTTATGTATCGGCAGTGAATTCAGACAGACGTGTCCAATACAACAACTTGGTGGGCAAATTCATAGTTATCCATGAAAGGTCATTTGACCCACCACAGCATAAAAACTGCACCTACTAAAAGATTGTACTTACCAAGCACTGATGAAGTCTGTGCATGGCAATCATTTAAAACAATATGAATCTTTCTTCAATTCACAAACCTCAAACATGGTCTTCAGACATGGCCACAGTTGCTCTGGTGAGGAGTCATCATATGTATCTGCCGTAGCCAACATTACCACCACCAAGTTCAAACTGAACAGTTCAAAAATGCAGCAAGCACTTGAACTGGACTGACAGCGTAGGAGTAGTTTACTGTGATTGTTTTTTTCTGCTGTGATTACCACAACAAATGGCCTATTACATTTTAGAGAAGAAAAGAAAATTCATCAAAACCTGTGCTTTAAACTAACAAGCGACAGGAACCTTCATAGAAATGAAGTAGAGTCAAATTACAATAATTATCTTTCAAATGTAGTGGACTAAATGCCAGCCTCCAAATCTATTTGTACTCTGGTAAAGTACAGATACTCAAAAAATGCAGTTAAGTACAGTACTCAAGTAAATGTACATCATTACTGTCCAACCCTGTGTTTAATGCCATAAAGAGACTGTTGTAGTGACCTGGAGATGGTTAAATGACTCTCTGTATTCCACATACTTTACAATAGAGATGGTACTTAATGTATGGCCCAGTATACAACTGTGGTGTAGATATAAAATTGTTATGCCAGTCTATGAAGTTGGGAATTTCCACTCAACTAGCCGTCTCTGCCCTTTCCCCTCACCTTGTCCTCTTTACTGGGCCCGCCCCCCGCTGCAGTGGGACTGGTGACCTGGGGCTGCAGGGAGAGCAGGGTGTCAAACAGAGTCCTGGACTCCGCGATCTGGCTGGCAATGTCCGCATTAGAGTGCTGGCCAAACACCTCAGGGTGCTCTGTGGAGGGCAGTGTGCTGATATAGTCCTTGTATGAGGACTGGGGACCGTCGCGGGGGATGTAATAGGAGGGTAAGGAGGACAACCTGACAGAAAGGGGATTGACAGAATACAAAATCAGTGATATATTATTTATAAAACTTGGAGAGGAATAATACAACCAACAGAGCACAAATGTACAACCCCAGTTTCACAAAAGCTGGCACATTGTGTAAAACGCAAGTAAGAACAGAATGCATTTTATAAATATACACTCATTCTGAATTTGATGCCTGCAACAAGTTCCAAAAACACCGGGACAGGGGCATGTTTACTGCTGTGTTAAATCATCTTTTCTTTTAACAGCTCTCAGTAAGTGAATAAGAACTGAATAGACTAATTGTTGAAATTTTGAAAGTGAAATTCTTTCCCATTCTGAGGTCTCCATTATCATATCTTTGGCTTCATAATGTACTACACATTTGCAATGGGAGACAGGTCTGGACTGCAGGAAGGCCAGTCTAGTACTCAAAGTCCACATATGTGCAAGTTACCCACTAACTAACAAAACACCTTACCATCAAAGATGCTGGCTTTTGAAGTTAGCGCTAGTAACAATCTGCATGCAGATGCAGTGACGAACTGTGTTTACCAACAAGAGTTTTCCAGTGTTTCTGAACCAATGTGGCAGGGATCTCCACATTCTCTGACTCTTTTAATGATATTACAGATTGTTGATGGTGAAATCTCTAAATTCCTGCACGTTTGTGTTGAGAAATGTTGTTGCTAAATTGTTGGGAGTATTTGCTCATGCAGTTTTTCAAAAGGTGGTGAACGTCAGCCCGTCCACGCTCGTGAATGATTGAACCTTACAAGGATAATACCCAATCTCGATATTGTCACCTGTTACCCATTAACGTCTTCACCAGAGGAATGACCCAAACAAGTTTTTTTTGAACACTCCACAAATCTCCCAGTCTTTTGTTACCAGTGACCAAACTTTTTGAAACATGTTGCAGGCATAAAATTCAGAATGAGTGCATATTTACAAAAAAACAATAAAGTTTATCAGTTTGCACATTAAATATGTTGTCTTTGCACTGTATTCATTTAAATACAAGTTGAAAAATGCAATATTCCTTTTTTTAAGATATGGGGTTATACAATAGAAAAAGATCATCTCCATGTTCAGGACTGCATATATACATTTAACAATGTGAATAGTTGACTACACACGAGCACATTTTGAACTTATCCCAGGACATACCGTATATTCTGCCATTTCATTTAATTTGTTTCATTTACATCAATACATAATGTCTTAATGATATTATATATAACAGCTTAAGACTTTCACTACAGTATTGGAGGATTGGGTCTCTCAATTTTCCTTCCTGGCTATAAATATATAACAACACGAATACATAAATATAATATAAATATAGGTGATAAAAATATACTTAAGTGTTAGTGTATTCTATTCTATTGGAAGCAGCTGTTGGAAGTAGCTACTGCAGGACACCCACTGTCCCTCACCACAGCTGCACAATACCATCCTATAATCCATTCAGCCTGAATATACAGAGTGCTAGAAAGCTTACTTTTAAAATATGTATGTATATGTTCAGTCTTCAGTCTGTATGGTTTGTATTGGCTTGAGCTGATGTACTGAATGATTTTTAAAGGGATTTCACTTTACATATTTTGCTTCCGTGTGTGTTTGGTTAGAGATAAAGTAAGGAGACACAGCATTTGCGGCATAGTTTTAATTTGATTTTTGTTTCGTTATTAATTTTTGTTTTGAACTCAGTTTAGTTTCCAGAGTAGACCTGCTCATTTCAGTTTAGTTTTTTATTGTTTAAAAATATTGAGCTTTAGTTTAGTTTTAGTTTCTTCTTTTTTCATTTTAATATAGGGGTATTTGCCGTGGGCAATATAAACACTAATATAACACTTTGTGAAGGTAATTGACCCACAGTCACGTAGACATCCCAGTCTCAATAAACACTAATGTATCCTCATGCTTATTATGTTGATATATTTAACCAAAGTGACAAAAACTAAGGACATTTCCTGTATATCTTTTATTTTAATTAGTTTTGTCAGTATGCAATATCACGTTTGTTTAATTTTTTTTGTCTAGATTTTGTTTTTATTTGAATTAACTAAAAAGATTTTTCACATCTAGTTTTAGTTTTTAGTTTACTTATAATTAACCATAACCATGTAACCTTGGTCTGCATTTCTTCAGTTGTAATAATCTGATTGTCCATGTGATGGTGCTAGCACTCTGTGACCTGCTAAGAACTGACACAGGCCGTTGAAGTGGCAGCTGGAATTAATTTCCACAAAGGTAAAATTTATTTTCAGGGGGACTGCTTGCAGTTAAAGTCTAAAATATCTGAATTTCTAGACATGTCTGCATCTGCAATACATATTTTACTGAGACTTACATTGATGATAGTACACGAAGATGTGGTAGAATAAATGAGTGTGTTAGTGTCTCACTTGAAGAAGGACTGGTTTATGGCGGCATCACAGAAGTAGTCATTGATGTATGTGGTTAGAAGACGTCTGTCCCAGTCATCTGTGACATGACCTCCATAGTTGACCCCAGCAATGAGATACTTCAGTGCATCCCAGGGAATCTCCTCATATTCATCCAGGTACAGACTCAGCAGACTCTCACTCACCTAGGGGGGCATCAAGACGATGATCTTAACAGGCTGACTAATAAGATATAAAAAGCAAGATATAGATGAAGGGCAGTTAAATTTTCAGCAGCAGAAATAAGACAGATACAGTAAAAAGAGACTGGAGGGGAAGAAACGTCAACAAATGCAATAAGTGGGATTCAATTTTATGCATCTGAACAAGATTTTCACTATTCTTTAGTCTTATCATTTCCTTCATAATGACAACCACATCCTGGTCTTCTTCACTGCATCATGCAGTAGTTGTCATCGCTTACATCTTCATGGGACTGAACAACACTGTAATCTTTCAATTTTTGCTGTTTTTCCACCAGCTGTCACTGTTTCCTTCAGTATCAGATAAGGCCCTGACCTCAAAGTCAGAATCATTGAAGCCATAGACGATGTTCCAGCCCAGCTGCAGAAACTTCTTCCTTTCCAGCAGGATGCTGTGAAAAAAGCAGAGGGAGAAGAGCAGCTTCCTGTAGAGGACGGGCTTGGAGCAGCGGTTGAACTGAGCCTCCGTCACCAGCTGGTACAGACGCTTCATGTTGGCTTTCACACCCTGAGAACAACACAGGGCAGTGTTAAGACTATGGAGGCTGTTACATGTAGGATGTATCTGTAAAATATGTGTGAGCAAGTAAAACTCAATATCCAGGAATTAGATTGGAGATTTGTTGCCATGTTTATCATGTATATCATGTCTGTATTGTGGATATCTGGATAAAAGTCTGGAAGTCCACGTGTGCGAGCACATGCACCTTTGGTGGTTCAGTGGTCATCTTGATGCTGGCCTGCAGGATGGTAATGGGAAATTCAGGGTGTGGTGAAGAGCTGAGCCAGAGTCTGAAGTTTGGGTGGGGCTCCTCCACCTGTAGCTGCTCCACCAGCTTGTCCAACTCAGGCATCCATGAGAGAGAAAGGTGGCAGTTGGCAAGAAACACCCAGTGACCTGGGCAGAGAACAAAAAGGGCTTGACATAGGCTGAAGAAACAGTTCATCAAGAGTTCTTTGTAAGACAGTGGGTTCAATTAAGAACCATTTTTGACCAAAGAACCTTTATTTGTTGGATACATGTCTTTGTGTGTTTGGGTAAGTGAAGAATTCAAGTACTTTGTATACTTTGTCAGGCGCAGGTGACTAAAGAAACTAAAAGAGACACATGTGGGAGATAAAAATAATACAGCTAAGCTACAGAATGAATCAGAGACAGAAGAGCAGGCAGAAAGACAGAGCAAAGATAGCGTTGTACCATTCTTGATGCCCTCCTCTATCATGCTCTTGGCGATGGGGGCCTGTCCCTGGCCCAGAGAGAGAGCATAGAATTGCTTGCTCATGCCAGAGGCCTCAGCCAGCTGCAGCAGGGCTCCTGTGGGGTCCACCCCAGGAGACAGAACAAAGATCAGAGGAGTCCTGCAGGAGGATTCTTCCAGAACCTGGAGGAAGAATGGATGAGTCAAGACAGGTTTACTCATCTGACACCAAGTAGAAACACTGTGATGGGAAACAATCAGACTGAATTACACAAATGGAATGTCTAAAACATTTGTTTTGTTTATGTTCAAAGCTTCCAAACTAATATTCAGGACAGAAGAAGCAACAAGGACTAAAGGGATAGCAGCTGGCACTCACAGCCTTCATGTCGAGAACAGGAGGCTCCACAAAGTGATAACTGAGGTTGTTAACAATGAATGAGGTGACGCACAAGGAGACGCGGTCCTGACGCAGGGAGCGCACTATGAGCATCTTCTGGAGCTCATTACAGTTATTCTCCCAGTCACCTAGAAGGGAAAAACACAGAGAGAGAGAGAGGGTAAAACCAGAGAACTCTTATTATTAATAGAGCTGAGTGAAGAGGAACTGAAAAGGGCAGTGGACAAAGAAGAAAGGCTGACAGAAATATAGGACTGAAGTATGTAACTTCATTGCTCCAGGTGGGAAGAATTATTTTCAGTAACACAGTACAAAAGAAAAAGAAATCCTCCCTCAACATATACACAGACCTGGTAGTACGGCATTCTCGGGCTCAGCGCTGGTGAACCAAAGGTTCCAGTCTCGGGGGTACTGTTCAAAGGACGCCATGATGCCATGGAAGTTTTGCAGCTTATCCAACTCTGTGATGTTGTCCCAGCTGGAGTCTACCAGCCAGCTGGTACAGGGGTTGTCCATCTGATCCTCCTTATCAAGTACCTAGAAACACACCAGTCAATGAATCAGGAGTCACACTATCACTTCATCAGTATATCAATAAATACAACAAAGAACCCACCAACACATTAATCTTATACTGTTTTAGACCAAAATTAGTGTTAATTAGTTAGTTTCCCATTGCTAGTGGACAAGTTTGCCTTTTTGTTTTTTTGTTTTTTTGTGACATGGGCCAAAACTGAAGACTTAGTCATGTGTGCAGGAGATCAAAGAGAAAGAGATTTTTTTAAAGCCTCTGTGTGTCAAGACTTCTGTAGTTTCTAACTGAATCCCTGTGGTTTAAACTTTTCCTCCTATGTCTGCCTTGTTTTGCTGTTTCATGTTCGCTTTCAGATGGATAAGTTACTGCTGATGAAAGCTCAACATTTCCTAATTTTAAAATAAAAGTTTTTAGATAACAAAAGAGCAGGGAGCTTTTTTTCTTATTGTGAAGAGTTTATAGGAAAATTTATAAGAACTCAAGACAAGTGAGGCACTTCAGTCTAACAAAGCCTGCAGATGTGTATGGAAAAGCCGTGAAAGAGTCGCAAAAGTTAGTGATGGAGGCAACTAGTCTTCATTGCCTCTGCCAGAAAAGGGCTGAAAATTAGTGTGTCCACCCCTGTTTCCATCACTGCTGATTAGAGTTGGAGCCAATTAACACCTGTGACTACTGCAGAGTCTAACAGTCTAAACAGTATCAGGCCTGTTCCGATAAAGAAAAGTTGTTATGAAAAACATACATCCTAATGGCTGTGAGAAGCTTGGGAAAGCACATTGTGAATGGGGGAAGCATGACTGCACATTTAAATACAGTGGAATATCTTTTGGGGTATTAAATGTGTTGCAAACCTTTGAAAATAAAAGGTTGTATCTTGTTGGATTATCTTAAGTCAAATCAGGCAAGAACAAGGTGTTTGTGTGCGTTCTGTAATTTCTTACGAGTCCTCCTCGGAGGAAGAAGCTGTACTCATCCATGTTGAGTTTGCCAGCCACCTCCAGGATTTTGGCACACATCTGGAAGCTAAAGAGCAGCTTGTGAACCTCGAACAGAGCACGACAAGTGTACCTGCAGAGGACAACACACTGAGTTAAGAGTCTGAATTACCACAGAACAGTTCTCCTTCAACTATTCAATATTTGGATATTTGCTATGTTTGCTCAGGAAATAGAGCAGGTTGTCCCCTAAATGCAGTGTTGTGGTTTGATCCCTGGCTCCTCCACTTCATATGTCTAAGTAGTAGCAGAGCAAGACACTGAACCCCCGTGTTGCTGGGTGAATTATAATGCACTTTGTCCGTAGAGCAGTCTATCCATTTACCATCACACAGCATAGTTATACAGCTTTTTTGTACATCATAAACAAGACCCGTGGTCTGTCTCTGTCTATACAAAACATTTTGTAACTGCAATTCGCTTGACCCACGAATACTTAAATGAAGACATGCATTATGAAAAGCCTCTCCTCTTGCATCCAAGCTTACCTGTATACTGCGTATGTGTGGTAGTCATTGAGGTTGATAATCCTCTCATCCAGCTTGTGGCTGCGCTTGCTTTTCTCTATGCTCAGGTTGAACAGGTTAATGTAGGCATCCAGTGAGAACTGGTACATTGGGTCAATGCGGCCCATGTCATTCAGGATGAAGAAGAGAATAGAAGCTCGCTGGGCACATGGCCGGTAGGCCTGTTAAAAAGAGAGCAATTTTATTAAATATGTAGTCAAAAATGAATAACAAACACATCACAATTTTCAAAAAACCCAGTAATGGATTATAATTGCTTACTTTGTCTTACCAATGGTCCAAAACACTAAAGGCATTGAGTTTATCATAAGACACAAATGAACCCATCCCTTCATCCGTACACCTGACCTCTCTAGCAGAGTCTATCTCGATCTCGGTCTGTTCACTCGTCTCCAGCTGTTCTGAAACCTCAGTGGCTGTCACTTTGCTCGTCTGCAAGGTGTTCACCAGCTGCACGTCATCCAGCAGTGAGCCAGTCGCTTCATTCAGCAGCCTGGTATAGTAGACACACACATGTAAATTGGTAAATGGTAAAGCATCCCAAGCACAGTAAAATAATTAGAAAATAAGTAGGTACACATGGAGGGCAGTGATGGGGATGCAGGCACTGCACCCACTTATGGTGGGTTGTGGGTGATGATTGCGAGGGATGAAGTCTATGCTTTGTTTTGGAGGAAATACTCTACATAGTTTGCTTTCAAGTGAATAACATAGTTACCAAGTTGATACTTCGGTGACTCCTCAGTGAAGTACATGTTGCTGAGGTACTGATGTGTGACTAACAGTAGTTGGTAGGATAGAGCTATGTGATTCCTACAACTACTAGCAACTGTATAATAAATGTTATAGTTGTAGACTATTCGTTACAAAGAATAGTGAAAGAATGTTGTATTCTTTGGTCCTTTCACTTGAACTAAATCAGGTTAAAACATTGACTTCTTTCTTAGGGAGGCAGGTCTACATGATACTATTTTTACTGTTACAGCTAGTATTGATACTACTGAGACTACTAATAAAATGTAACAATAATTTATGTATGAGAACACTGAAAGGTCACAGTGTCCCAGACTTTTAGCTGAACAACCTGAGAATCTCATCCTCCAGCTCCTGCAGGCTTTTCTTGCCAGAGGCAATGCTGATCACCAACGAGTCCTTCTGTTCTTCTAGCTCTGGACGCTCCTTACGCACCACAATTCCCAGGAGCTGGGCTTCCAAACCCTGCACGTACACACACACACACACACACACAATCCCATACACAAACAGATATTTTAAGGCAGCAGCTCATACTCTCAAACTGTATGTAGAGGACACATACAAACACACTGACCTGCTCCTTGACAGCAAAGTTGACTATGGTGGTCTTTGTAGAAATCTCTGGTGTGTAGTGGGGGTTAGACAGCTTGGTGGTGATGTAAAAACGAAACTCTGGATTGTACTCCACCTCCTTATCACCTAGCTTCAACAGCAGCCTGCCACCTGGAAAAAGTGCACACAAATGTACACCCATACACACAACGGATTCAGGCTCCTCTCATATTAAGCTGAATATTCTCTGCAGAAAACTAAGTGAACTAGTAACTAGTAAGTGAATTTGTGCATGTGTGTGTGTATGTGTGTGTCTGACCTATCCGTGTCAGGGACTTGTTAAGAACTGGGTTGAGAGAGGGCTCCAACTCCTCCTGGACATTCTGCAGCAGAACAGGATTCCCAAACTGGATGGCGTTCTCCAGCACCCGCAGGTAGTCAGGCATTTGAAAGTCTATTAATTTCAGACCCTGCACATGTGGACACGCATGAACACAGGAGGACAGGAAGAGAAATAAATCAAATACAACCATTATTTAATCAGGTGGTCTCGTTGATATCAAGGTCTCTTTTGCAAGAGAGGCCTGAGTACAGCTGGAGAAATTCAACAGAGAAAAGACACACCAAAACACAGCCTGTCTCACACACACACGCATATACAAAAAGCAACAGAAACAAACACATCTCTAAAAATGTAAAAATCCAAAATTTTATTTAAATAATGAAAATCACTAGAAGGCAGTCTACCCAAGTTAGTATTTATTTATTCATGGCGAATTGAGAGTGAGCCAGTCCAGGATTCTGGTCTGATGAACTGTAGTTTTAGGCAGCTTTAGTATGAGACATTTATAACAAAAAATGATGATTTTTTCATGTAATACACAGTGATAAGTATGATATTTATCTCATGTCATGGAAGGCAGAACACAGTGGTAAACTGATAATTGTTTTAGGTGATTTCAACTGATTTCAATACAAAAATATCACTCAAATCACTGCAGCTGCAATCTCTTATTTCTCAGCCACGGTTCAATTATCCTTAAATGTCACAATGTGACAACAGAGCAAAGACTTGAAGAAAGAGAGAAAGAAAGTGAAAGGTCAAAGAGACCAAAAAAAGGGAAAAGCATTCTGGATGGCACACAGAGAAAAAAGGAAGGAGAGAGAGGTGCTGAGGAGGGAAAACAGAAGTTCAGCCACAGTAATTTGGGAGAGTGTATTACTTTCTGACCCGCACATGAGGACACACACATGCTGGAGGACAGACAGAAACTAAGACTTGAACAAGGGCTTCAGTTTTCATGTTATGTCTTCAAAACATTGATTGTCTTTCTGTTATCTTTTAAAGGTTGAGAATGAAACTGCTTTAAATAGAGAAAGTGAACAGCATGATGAATGATCACTGAATGAAGTAAAGGATTATTCACATTATCACGGAAAACAGCCTTTGGCATACCTCCTCTGCTGTAATATGAATACACCTTAGGGCAGAAAAGCTGAAGTTGGTATGCTGTTAAATTGTATAACTTCCTTTGGGACAAAAGAAACATTTCCTCCCCATTATGAATTAAATTCCTTTCCTCAGGCCAGCTCTAATAAGTAGTTTTACAGCATCGTCTGCTCTGCTGAGTAAAAAACAAAACAAGTGTGAAGGTGTTCAGGGTTTTTACTCAGCAAAGCTATCAAGATAACTATGGGCAACTCTGCTTCTACGAGCAAGTAACAAGCAACGTTTGTGATGTTCTCTTGGTTATCCACAATCTTAATAAATACTCTTCTGCATTTGGCCTTTATAATTGATCTAGAAACAACAGGATTTAATAAAATTGTGTTGTTGTTAAGAGATCTTGCAAGCCAATTGTTTTAATGCTTCATTTTTCATTGACCATAATAAAGTGGAGATAAGTAGCCAATTAGTGCGAAGTAACATGTCGCCATGGGTTGGTGTTCCTCCCGTCCTCCCAAATTTTTTGAGTCACCAGCAGTCACTGCTTCACACTGTACAGACACTGACAAGATTTTAAAATTTTTACACCTTTATTCATCGTCACTGGCAAAAAATGAGAAACTAAATGTAAATGCTGAATACTAATAGCTATAAATGTATAAATTCATTTGTAAAATGACTAAATTCACTGCCTTCTCTGGAAAATCTTAATCAAAATTCTGTTTCTTCTCAAATATCCATGATTGTTCCAGAACTGTATCTCTAAATAAGAAGCAGTAGCATAGCATAGCAAGACTGGCTGAGCAAAGACTTACTCTCTTCATCTCCATATTCTTGATCCACTTCAGAGCCTGGCCTTGAGGGTCCACCATCAGTGGCCATCTTGAGAGACGATAAAGAACATTAAACAAGTCGACTTGTATTTACAATATGAAACACATGTTTTGTACAGCGAACACAACAAAATCTAAGAATAAAGATCCATAAAGCATTTTAACTTAATATGCTTACTGGATGACACTGAATCATAGTTAATAAACCTTCTAGAAAACAAAAACAAACAAGTACTGACCGGTTTCCTCGTGTGACAATGACTCCATTCTCAGTAGAGAATGCATCAGAGGGCAGGCCCTGAATGTTCCACTCCCTAACAGATGTCGGCTTAGACAGAAAAACTGCAAAACTGAACCCTGGTGTGCACGGGATCTCTAAGTCCCGTACCTGAGGAGAAGGCAAACAGAGAAACAACGAGAAAGAGAAAAACAGAGTGGGGTTAAACATGAGGTCTGGAAACACAATCATGAAACTGTAAAATAAAAAAATTTTAATGGTAGAGGGAGTACAAGTATATATGGAAGCTTTTCACTGAACTGGACATCAGGGCATATAATTCTATGAGGTGTGTGTGTGTTTGTGCGTCACCTCCTTCATCCAGATGGCAAGCAGCTCGTCTCTATAGTTGGAAAGGAAGGGTCCCATGTAGGACAGGAAAGATGCTGCTAGTAAACAGTCGCCTACCAGGTATCCCATGTTTTCTTCAAGACCCTGAAACACACACACACAAATTAGTCTTTATAGGTACTGTATGTGTGTGTGCAAGTGTGTGAGTTATGCATTGCATGATCTGTTTGTTTCTTGCATGTGACTCAATGATAGATTTTCAGGCCTGAGTTGGAGAGGAGTTAGTATGTGTGTGTGCATGTGTGTGTGGCCTACAGCAACTCTCTCTTCCCAGCGGATCCTCTCTCCAGCAAGTCCAGTCACCAGTTTGTCAGCTCGGTCCAGTTTCACCTCCATCTCCTCTGATTTCTTCTTCAAATTGTCCTGCATGTTCAGCTTCTCAGCGTGCTGCTTTTGCAGCTGTTCTAACTTCTCCCCCACCTGTTAACACACACCCCGCAAATTATATTAAATTATATAAATTCATAGTATATAAACTTGATGTGATCTAACGTCTATCAGGCTGGCTGTCAGATGTTGTGGGCTCCATACCTCTCGTAGTTTGTTCTGGGCCTCAGCCAGTGCAGCCTGTTTCTCTGATAGCTGGGCCGTGGCAGTGTTCAGCTGGATCCGCTTTGGCTCCACCACCCTGTAGATACGCCCATAAACCTGGAGGAAGAGTGTACATGTCCATGGATTTAGTTTTGCTTGTTATTTTCGCTTGTTATTTTCCTGTTCATATAGTAACATGAGACTAGTTTTTTCTTCCTTGCTGTGCATTTTTTGACTAACACTTTCTGTAACTGCCATCCCATAATGAATTCAAAGCTACCAATGATAACTTCTATAAAAAGGTATCACAGTCTACATGCATTACATAACTAACTATTAAAACATAATTAATTACACTCTATTATGTACACTTGTGGTTTTATGGTGACTATTCATACCTGTAACTGTGTGTGTGTGTATTTGTGTGTGTGATAGTGTGCTGGTACGCAGCAGACATCATTTTACCTCCATGGCTCTGACCCACATGCAGAGGGACTTGGCAGCCAGTGACACTTTGCCAATGATGTCCGGCTGGAAGTCGGCCTGTCTGCAGTATTGGCCGATCTTCTTCAACACACGATCCGAGATATTGTCCTTGTCAAAGTTAACTAATGATTTGATGAAGTTGGACTCACCTGCCAAAAATATTTCAAGGTCACATAGGTGAGAAAACCATGAAAGTCAAAACATGCTTTGCACAATTCCTCTTACACGTTTCCTTAGAATCATTCTTCTTAAAGTGTTGTCCTGTGTTGGACCTCTGTTGTATGAACACCATTTGAAAGAATAGTTTTAGGGTCAATCCTTTTGTAAGCAGTATTCTAATAAAAATGATAATTTCAGTGAATTGTGCTTGACTTTTCCCAATCACTTTCTTTGCCAACCTCTGCCTCCATCCATCATTAAATTCTGCACTCTTGCTGTCTCTCACCCAGCTGTCTCTTGGCCTCTGCCCAGGTGGGCTCTTTTTCCTGAAGGGTCATGACAGCCTGCATCACAGTCTCCACCAGTGCCGGAGGACGGCCATATGATTTGATCTCAGTCATGTCCTTCTTATTCAGAGATTCTAGAGCCTATCCACAAAAAGAGGAAGGAACAGAGAATGTGTGGATGTGGGAAGGCAGGGAATGCTGCTTGCTGAGTCATGTTTGATTCAAGTTTAACCAGACAGAAAGCACATAATCAAATGACAAGGTTCTTACGTTAGAGCAGAATAGAGATATAATGAAAGGTCAAAGATCATCACTCATTAAATATCAAGGACAGGTTGAAAAGAATTTGCAAATCATTGCATTCTCTTTTTAGTTACCAGGCATGATAATGAACAAAGTAAGCACATTCAGTAAAGACAAATTACCAACCAACAGAGGGACTGGCATAATGACAAAACAGTCAACAGGATATAGATCTACCTTCATGGCCTCCTCTAGAGCAGGCAGGGCCTCGTCCAGGTCTCTCTGTGCATTGTCAGCCATGGCTTTACACTGTAACTCTTCTGCTGCAATTTTCTCACTGTTAGCACTCACCGCCTCAACACAAACACACACAAACATACTCCAGTCAGTGTTATTGACTATCATATGCCACTTTACTATTAGTCAACTACAGTACCGCACACAAATTCTAAATTAAACCACTAATATAAACAATTTCTAAGTCAATAGGATAATTGCATAAGTCAGGTGGATGTGAACCACAAAAGTACATTAATAAACTATTACTTAAATCTATTTAGTAATTTGTGTGCATATAAACATGTTTGTGGTGCTTACCTTCTGCTGATTGTCTGCCTCTCGCTTCTGCTGCACAATGACAGACAGGAACTCATTACACTGTTTCTGGAGCTCAGCCACCTGTTTCTTGGCCTCCTCCAGCTCTACAGACATGCCCTCCACCTTCTCCCGCGTGTCACTGATCTTAAGTAGGCCGTTACGCAGCTTGCTCACTTGTTCCCCCAACTCACTGCGTTTCTCTGCCAACAGCCTGGATGGACACACGCAAACATACACGTAAAACAGAATTAACAGGGTGATTCACAGTCATTTACAGGTGTTTAGTGAATTTAAGAGACAGAAAGAGCCATTTATCCACAGTGGGGGATTAGTTGAACTTGTAGTACACTCTTAGAAATAACAGTTTAAAAAGGGTTCTTCCTGAAGGGCTGAGGTTCTAACCAGAACCCTCTGCTTCTGAAGAACCCTTTTTTGAAGATGCGGTTCATCCTCTTGGTAGAACTCCGTGGGGGGTGGGGGGTGGGTGTTCTAGATTAAATCCTAGAGGGTTACCTGCAGTTCTGGATGAACTCTTTCACAGATAATTATATGTATAACCCTTGATGTTGGGTTCTGGGTAGAAGGTTCCAAGTGGAACCTTTATTTAATGTTCTACCAGGAATCCAAAAGGGTCCTCTATGGAGAGCTGAAGAATCTTTTATGGTTCATTTGGCACCTTTATTTCATAGGCACGTTTTCTCAGGCACCGCACCAATGGAAATAGTGGACAGTGGGGTGAAGCGATGCAGGGTGACGCCGCAATGCTCTCAGATGCAGGCGTGCGCTTTGCTGCCATGGTTTGGGGGCCTACAGACACTACAACAGGACCAGTTTAATCAACCATGTATGTGACCCTCAAGCCACACACGAAGCATTTGAAGGTGGTGTGATAAGAGCAAAGGAGAATCTCTGAAGGTACTCACTTCTTGTATCCAGACACCAGCTCCAGGTAGTTGGTGGGTGTCACATAATTATGTCTCCGCAGCTCCAACTTCATCCTCTGGGACACCTGCGCTACCGACTGGTGCGTGATCACAAAGGTACTGGCAACCTTGGTCTGGATCTACAACACCATGCAAAATAATGATCTGACATTCAGACAATGAAACTTCAGGAGTCAGATTATTTACTATTTATACACTGATGTGAGGATTAAGTTTTAAGTTTAATCAAGTTCATCAAGGTTTTTGAAATTTGCACTGTAAATGTAATCTGAGGTGGACAAAGTTTAGTGGGCACAAATATTAAGGCTCTTAATGTGAAAATTGTAAAGTGCAGCTCCCTGTCCCTGTTCAGTCAGGCGTCTGCCTTAATCCTATCTTTCCCATTTAAAGGCTGACATCATGGTCACATGGGGTTGAACTTCAAGATGTTGAGAGTAGATTCATGTGTCAGAATGCATCACAGAGTTAAGCCAGCATCTGTTTAACTGTGTGAACTGAAATCAAGTTCCCACATGTACAAATGTGTGATAACGTGTACGTGCTTATATTCCTCACCCCCTCCAAGGAGCCCAGCACCAGTCCATCCAAGTACCTCTCAGCTACTTCCAGCAGAGCATCTTTGGGCCACTCACAGAACCAGTCAATGGAGGTGCAGTTGACGAGAGCTGGGTACTGGAGGATGCGGTTCCTGTTAGATAAACAGCCATTTAGGAATTTTATTCAGATATAATTTGTTTGCATAATGATCTCCACTTTAGCCCTGTAGACACAAGATCTGGAAACTAGTGCAGGTACATCTGGCAGCTGGGTAAGAATAATGAAGCCATTATTCACCCTGGATGTAATTCAGAGTAATTAAAACTAATGCTGTTCTTTGCTGGAAAGTCAGTCTTTTCAGATGGGTAGCTTAAAATAGATGTGCAAATAGTAAAACTGGCTAGCTTTAGGCAGAATGACAGAAGAGCTCTTAACAGGCTCATTTTGAGAGACCCTCTTACAGTAAGGTACAGCAGACTTAAGAGTGTGAGTTAGTGAGTTTAGCTGGTTAATTGGTGTAGCAGGGCTTCCTGAGCTCTGGCAATGTGATATGGATCCTGCTAGCAGCTAGTGACAGGGGGCCAGGACGCCTCGTCACCCAGAGAATGGTGATTAGCTCTGGGTAATGGTGCCTGCCAGCCCAATTAGCAGCATAATGTGTGACCACTACCCTGTGCCACTAATTACAACCAGCCAGGCCATCAATGCTTGAGGGGGAAGAGGTGTTTTTGTGGGAAGAATGTGTGTGACAA